>CM055118.1:492153932-492303446 GCA_029206835.1 Rana muscosa
TCCAAGGAGATGTCGTAGTGGGCAGACAGTGAGAGCAAGCAAGGGAAGCCCTCAGTCAGAATGGCGGTGTGACACGCTCATCACAGCCCCGCCCACTAGAGGACGCTGGTTCCCAGAAACGAGCGATTGTATCGTGTTCCAGCAGGCCTCAAAGCCGGGGCCTCAATTACCAGCCACATGGGGAGACCGAATCCAGACCGCTGCTGCAGTGTAGCCCAGGCGCCAGGATGCACTTTCCAGTCGCCATGGCGCCCTGGCACCTGGGATTTGTTGAACCCTGGTATATTATATGAACGGCCTACATGATGGATGATGTGTTGGTAGACGGGATATTTTGTTTCCTGCATATAATAAAAAAAGGATACAGCACTGCAGAGCTCGCTGTCCCCAGATCCCCTCCCCCGGGCCGTTCCCTGCCTGCTCTGGTAGATAGATGTGTGTGTATTTAATATATCGGTATAGATGTGACATTTGGGGAATTTGTCTCTCATAGACATCAGTCATAGACAAGTGGGCAACGGGGAGCTGCCAGCTGTTGGGATTGGAAGCCTCAGCCTGGGGTGGCATGTTGGGGGTGGTTCTACTGGAGAACCGGGTGTAAAGTTTTCTCTTTCTAGTTTTAGGTATAGGATGGAGGTAAATCCTCTTTTCTTTCTTTATCCAACTTGAGAGATTGTGTCTCCAGACAGGAAGTGAGAGATCTTCCCAAAGGAAGGACCGTTTAGATAGGTCCTCATATTATTCACAGCCAAAGTGATTTTGTTGAATGTCCATTCTAGTGCAGTCCCACTGTAAGGCCCCTTTCACACAGGCTTTTCTGGTCAGGTCCACCTGTCTGTTTTTCAGGTGGACCTGATTGGACATTCCATTCACTCCTATGGAGCGGTGGATTCAGCGGTGACCTGTCCGCTGCTATCCAATCCGGTCTGCCAAATCCAGACAGGTGGAGGTCCTATTTTCTATCCGTTGGTGGATGGGATCGGATGAAAATAGACAGACGTTTTCATCCAATCGCCCCATAGAGGAGAGCGGGACTCTGACCGGTTCGCCTCAACACAGCAGTGTGGATAAAAATCGAAGATTTAAAAAAACAATCGGATTTTTTTGATTTAAATCATTTTTTTTTTCTTTTTTATCAAATTTATTTTAATAAAATGCTTTTGGAGTAAAAAAATGTATCTAAAGCTAGTTTTCTATTTAAGATACATTAATTAGTTTATTCAGCATGAAATGGCGCTTAGTTATGTAGCATGAGGCTGTATATTCTGCACTATTTATATTTTGGTAAACTCATTCAATGAATCCAAGCTCTGCAAGCTGAGATAACATGCACTGCATTGATGCATTCACACAATTTTTACAGTAACCATGAGATAAAACAAAGTTCAGGAATGCTCCTTTATTCCATTGTTTTGCAAATCGATGTACACTACAAACTGTATGATTGAATCGGTTCTGATATCGCTGTTTTACTAACCTGACCGCTTATTCTAAATAGGAAACCTTCATTTTGTTTGCAAATGTTAAAGATTCTAAACTACCAGCAAGAATAAGTCCTTACATTTGAAGAGCACCTGTCATTTCAGATCCATAATGGCAGCGCCTGTTAGCGGAATCCACTCACCTGCTGCCGCCACGTCCCTCACCTTGTTGGGTCACTGCCGCATTACCAGATGTCCCATTAAAGTGAATGAGACTGTCGGTGAGTCAACAGCGGGACAGAGATGACAGTTGCTCTTTAAAAATGATGATTTAAATCGAGTTGATTAAAAATCAAGCCTTTTTATTCGTGATTTTAAATCAAATCCACCCTGCAGCACAGTGAGTGCACACGGACCTGGCTGGTTCATTGCTGTGGTGTACGCTGGGAAAAAAAAATAGTGCGGTGCAATTGACCACCTCACACCATGCTGCAGCCAATCGAACTTAAGGCAGCACTCTGTGAATTTTTTATTTTTTTTTTCCTCTTCAGTGGGGCTGTGCCTGCACTGCGTGGATTAAGGCCCCTTTCACACATGCGGACCGTATGTCCACTTTTTCATCCATCCATTTACGGATGAAAAAGGGACATACATTAATCCCTATGAGATAGCGGATGAATATCCGCTGAGACCCGATCTCACCCGGGTCCGCAATGCTCCGTTTCTGCAGACGGAGGAAAATCCTATTTTTCCATCCGTCTGCAGAGCGGATTGGGTGAACACGGACAGACGGTCCATGTTCATCCGATTTTCCCCCCTCACCCCCCATAGGGGAGAGCGGAGATCTGACAGGGCGGTCCCTGCACAATGAGCAGGGACCGCCCTGTCATCCACCGGCTCAGCGGGGATCAACAGAGCAATCCCCGCAGAGCAAGCGGATATTCACAGGGCGGATCATCACGGATCCGTCCCGTGTGATAGGGCCCTATTTGATTCTTTTGTTCAGGGGCGGACACGGAATATACTCACCTGATCCTTTTATCCTCCAGAAAATGTCACTCCCCCACATCCAGCGGTGGACTGTTCCTGCTGTTTTCACTTCCAGAGCCGGTCTATGGGCGTGATGCCGTCAGAAACAGTCCAGCGCACAAGACCGCTAGCATGCACGGGGAGTGGGGGGCAGGAGTGGTAGGGACCAGTCTTGCCCTTGGAGGATCATCAGATTTGGTAAGTAAATCCCACAGCCCCGCTGCATGGGAAAATGAATTCCTGGAATTCTTCATGAATGAAATGGCACTGTGTGTTTCAGTAAAGTTCAAAAAGAAAACTGTGATGTGCCGCAATTGGCGCATTTACACTGTGGCACTGCAGTCATCCTGCACACCACCAGCTGTGTTCTAATGTAGCCGTTGGTGTGAACGGTGCTACACCATTTCGGTAATCCATAGAAGTCTTAGGAGAGGTGACATTCAGGTTGTGATGTGTATGATGAGTATCAGGGTCACGTTACAATCTGACCATACATTCTTTGTACAATCAGATTTTGATGTACCAAAAGAGTTGTGTAGTATAAAACTGTACCCTTGGCAGATCTAAAGGAGATTGTACAGACAGATTGTGACTTGTGTGGTTAGACGGTTCTCTCCAGAGTAGGTGTCCCCATTGGAAGGTCTCCCCTCTGTTCTTGTTCTGGGGATAGCTTCAAAGTTTTGGATTTTCTCAGTGACGTTGGTCTGAGCGGCGGTGACACGGATAGTGATAAAGACCTGACGGAGGTTCTGACCCCCTCACCTCTTTATCCAGCTTAAAAAATGGCTTCTGATAACGCTTTAAAGTGGGAGAAAACTCCCATGGTCATCATTTACCTGTTGATAAGCCTATAATAAGACTTTCCAATAGGTACTGTAAATATCTCCTAAACCTGTACCGTTTGGGAGATATTTACTTGTGAATGGGCCGGTTACGTCACCAGCGCATGCACTCTGAAGGAACGCCATACCCGTGCCGTTTCTTCAGAGTCTTGTCCTGTGAATAGCGGCTTCCGCACGCATGCGTCATTGCGGCGTAGCCCATCGGATGGCCGGAGGACGCAAACCCGTAAGGAAGACCTGGTGAAGATGGAAGCCCTGTTCGCAGTGAGAGCACGTCGCTGGTGGGCTTTGTTTTAGGGTAAGTTTCACGCAATGTGCTAGTATGGGATGCATTCTAGCACATTATAACATTACCTTGCAGGTTAAAAAAAAAAGGGGTTTACTGCCGCTTTAATGTCAGTCTGCTGGGAGACAGAAAGCTTATGGTTCCATTCACAACTGGGCATGTTTGAATCGTGGGCAGAATTGGCGCGATTCTCCATACGATTTTAAAACAGTCTGCTAAAAGGACAAATCGCATAATTCAGATTTCAAATGTGGCAGCGGAGGGGGAAGGAAGCAAATGAGCAGAGCTTCTCCTTTTGAGTGGAGCTTCACTTTAAAGCGGTTGTAAACCCAGACAAAATATTTTTTTTTCAAATCGCCTGCAAGAAAAAGCCATAATGAGCTAGTATGACTAGCATACTAGCTCATTATGAATCACTTACCTTAGATCGGGACCCCCAAAGCCATTCTCGTCCCCCGCTCCGGCCGCAGCCATCGCTCCTCAGATACCCGGAACGTTACTTCCGGGTATCGCCGCTCCAGCCAATCACAGCGCCGCTCTGGCGCTGTGATTGGCCGGAGCAGCGAAGACGTCACTCCGCGCATGCGCGCTGGAGCTTTCTATTCCGGCAGCGCCGGAATTCTGAATGGGATTAACCCTGTGAATGCACCGTTGTCTACGGCGCGCATGCCGTAGACATCGGTGCATGTCTTTTTTTGCAAATATCTCCTAAACCGTGTAGGTTTAGGAGATATTTCTTTTACCTACAGGTAAGCCTTAGTATAGGCTTACCTGTAGGTAAAAGTAAAAAAAAAAAGACTATACAACCGCTTTAACCTTGTTTTCTCTAGTACTGACATGGGGTGGATTTTCTAAAGGCAAATAGGCTGTGTTCTTTGCAAGTGCAAATCCAGAGCTTAATAAACGAGGGGAAGCTCTGCTAACTTCCATTATCCAAAATGCTGTTTGTTTTTGTTCTCTGTTTTCCTTGCATTTGATTGGGTATTGTTTGTGTAGTGAAGCTTCTCCCCTCATTTTACTAAGCTCTAAAGCAACTGCACTTGTAAAGTGCACAGTCTATTTGCCTTTTAGTAAATCTACCCCAATGTAAAGCTTTGGCCCAATTCACATCGTCTGCCAATTATGATCCCTACATCAGAGACTGGCTCAGTGGTGCCTTTACCTTTGACCCCATGGAGTGGCTTATTTTCAGTGCACCAACATATATGGTGGACTATTATCGAAAATGTGGTTACACTTCGCTTCTTTCTAGACAAGCTGCAATGCATTTCCCAACATATTGTAATACATCTGTTACCCGAATGGATACATTTATAGTACTAAACCCTGACTGTTTTTTAGTTTAACACTTTGAGCACAATATAATAGATTCCACAGTAAACTATTTATTATTATTCTTACCCAACACTTTCAGTACACAGCTTTCAGTGCTTCTTCCTCGAACTTCCGGTCTTAAGGCTACTTTCACACTGGGGGCGTTGGCGGTAAAGCGGGGCTTTACCGCTGTAATAGCTGTGCTTTTCGGCCGCTAGCAGGGCACTTTTAACCCCCGCTAGTGGGCGAATAAAAGGTTAATAATGCCCGCAAAGCGCCGAAGCTCTTTGGCAGCGGTGTCCATCGATTCCAATGGCAGGGGCATTGGAGAAGCGGTGTATTCACCGCTCTCACACCGCCCGAAAGATGCTGCTTGCAGGACTATTTCTAATGTCCTGCAAGCGCATTGCCCCAGTGTGAAAGCACTCAGGCTCTCACACTGGGGCTGCAGGGGAGGCGTTTTTCAGGCGCTTTACAGGCGATATTTTTAGCACTTTTGAGCCTGAAAAATGCCCCAGTTTGAAAGTAGCCTTACAGAAAAGAGTTCATCATTGACAGTGCAGTCTCCAACTGGTGGCCCTCCAGCTGTTGAAAAACTACAAATCCCATCATGACTCTTCCTGTGGGAGTCATGCTTGTAACTGTCAGCCTTGCAATGCCTCATGGGACTTGTAGTTTCGCAAAAGCTGGAGGGCCACCAGTTTGAGACCCGTGCTCTAGGGGAACAGCAGGGAAGTGCCTTGGCATTCCAGGCTGCAATACTGTGTTTTTTAGTTGCTGCACCCAGGGTAGGAGACGTAACTCCACAACTCTAGTTCCAGAATGCAAGGGTGGCTCCATAGAATGCTGCAAGAGAAAAGAACCCCCCTGAAGCAGGAAACCTGGGGCAGCAGTCATGCCGCCAGCTTAACTACTTCAAGACCGCAACACGTTGTGGCTTTAAAGTGGTTTACCAGAGTTAAGATATCAGTCATAACCCCAATATTTTTTTCTTTCTTCAGCCGGCGGCTGGCTTTCTCGTGAAAGCGTTCCGAGCCGCTCATGAGCTGCTGGAATGCTTTCAGAAGCGGCAGGATGGGACGCCCCCTCCAAACCGGCAAGCCTGAGGAACGATCCGAAGGTGCGGCTGGCTGGTCCCAGAGGCGATCAAAGACTAGATTGTCTTTGATCGCCTCTATGACCTTGGAGGACCGGAGGGACGTTATGATGTCACTTCCGGTCTAGGGTCGAAGTAAACAAAGCAAAAGATCAAAATTGAATTTATTTTTTGGGATCTTTTTGCTTTTTGAAGGTAAATGAGAGATTTGGGGTCTTTTTGACCCCAGATCTTTCCATAAAGATGACCTATCATCCTTATTTATATTACAAGAACACAAGTGCAGTCCACAAGTGTAATAGTAATACAAGTGATCAAAAAAAAAATGTTTTTTATTAAATATGAAACAATTTTTTTTGATCACTTGTATTACACTTGTGGACTGCACTTGTGTTCTTGTAATATAATTTTTTTTTTTTTTATATTTATGGAAGTGGATTTCTTCCCAAAAAATTGCGTTTGCACAAATACCGTGTGACATAAAAAAATTGCAATGATCACCATTTTATTTCCTAAGGTCTCTGCTAAAAAAATATTTTATATTTTTTGGGGATTATAAGTAAATTTAAATACTGATTAAAACTTGTAAACAAAAAGTGCCAGAAAACACCTGGTCTTGAAGTGGTTAAACTGGAACATAGACAGGGGTGAAAAGATATAGCTGCATACTCAGGGCTCATGCACACAGGACGCTTTAAAAACGCTAGCGCTACCACAGTGCTAAAAATGCCAGATTTTTGCGCTTAGCTGCGTTTTTACATTAGCGTTGTTGCACGTTTTTCCGCGTCAGCGGTTTTCTGCATATATTTTTTTTTTTTCCCATTCAAAACACTCCCTATGTTAAAACGTCAAACCTGTTTATTTTAATTTTTTTTCTCTACTCACCCCTCAACGCTTATTACTCCAAACACCCCTGACAGTTTGTGTGCATGGACACAGGCTAACATGGAGGGGCTTTTAGAGGCAGGTAAAAAAAAAAAAAAGAAAGGGGGGGGAAAAAAGTCAAGCGCCCCTAACAGCAGCTGTAAAAATGTTCTGTGTGCGCCCTTAGGCCCCTTTCACACTGGGGCGGGCAGGTGCGGTGGCGGTATAGCGGCGTGATTTTCAGCGCCGCTATACCGTCGTTATTACCTCGGTATGCGGCCGCTAGCGGCGTGAATTTAACCCCCGCTAGCGGCCGAAAAAGGGTTAATACCGCCCGCAAACCGCGGTAAAGGACACACCGCTCCTTCACCGCTGTAAAGATGCGGCTAGCAGGACTTTTGGAGCGGTCCTGCTAGCGCACCGCTTCAGTGTGAAAGCCTTCGGGCTTTCACATTGAAGACTACAGGGCACAATTTTTTCAGGCGGTATAACAGCGCTATTATTAGCGCTAAACTGCCTGAAAAACGTGCCAGTGTGAAAGGGGCCTTAGTGATTAAATCACCTGCTGATGGTGCTTAAAGGGGTTGTAAACCCTCTATGTTTTTTCACCTTTAATGCATCCTGTGCATTTAAGGTGAAAACTTCTGGCAGTCCCCAGCCTCCCGTGGATTTCTTGATTGGATAGATTGATAGCACAGCCCTTGGCTCCCGCTGCTGTCAATCAAATCCAATGATAAAGTCTAAATGCGGCAAGAAACACTAAGGCTACTTTCACACTGATGCGCTATAGCGCTAAAAATAGCACCTGCAAAGCACCCCGAAAGAGCCTCTTCTCTCACTCCAGTGTGAAAGCCCGAAGGCTTCCACACTGTAGCAGTGCACCAACAGGATGGTAAAAAAAAGTCCTGCTAGCCGCATCTTTGCAGCGCCCCTGCCCATTGAAATCAATGGGCAGCGCCGCTTTGCGGGCAGGTTTAACCCTTTTTTGGCGGATAGCGCCGCAAAAACAATGGTAAAACGCTGTTAAAAATAGCGGGGCTTTACCGCCGACGCCACCCGCGCTGGCAGTGTGAAAGTAGCCTAATATAAAAAATCAACACAAGGGACATAACGTAGTATGTCTTCCTTGTGTTGATGTTTCTCCTTTCAGTAGTAATCCACCTAGTCCCGTACCCCTGCCATCGTAATCTTCCACTGTGGCGGGGGTTAATACAGCTAAAGGGCTGTCAGAGCATAGACTGTGCCCGCCCTTTTATGCCTGATCTGCCATTCATAGAAGATGTACTACAGCTTCTGTAAATGACACACAATCTGTGAAAGGAGAGAGTAGAGCGATCAATCATCTGCCTGTCCCCATTCAATGATCCTGTGTCATTCATAGAATCTGTAGTACGGCTGACAGAACGCACTACTAACATGTCAATGCAGGATGTGTGAAAAACATGAAGCGTTCGTTTCCGCACGCTTGGGTGTGAATGAAAAGTGCTTGGGGAAGAGTTTTTAGGCTGCAAGGATGACCTGGGAGGAGAGGTGAGGGTTAAAAAGAAAACTCTGATCTTATCAAAGTCTGTAGGAATGGCTGCTTATCTAATGTTGATGTGACCTCCTGTAGGTGGGCTCCATTCACATTTGCAATTTTGGGATCTCGGGTGGTATCACTGCGATTCTGCCCGCGATCTCAAATGGCACTGAAATCCTAAATGGTGATGCGGTTTTGCTGCAATTGTCGTGCGATAAATCATGCGTTAAACTGCAACGTGCAAAGCATGTCACCCAATAGAAGCTCCTGCTGCTTTTTGGGTGACAAGCTTCACGCATTGTGCTTTGCTGTGATTTAGAACATGATCGCTTCCCAGAACTCCAAATGTGAATAGAGCCTAAAGTGGCATCAGAGTTGCAAGCAAGACATGATGGAAATGGCATTGCATCACATTAGTGTGACCTGAGCCTTAAAGTGAATGTAAACCCATTCTGTAGCCTATAATAAGGCTTACCTGTAGATACTATGAATATCTCCTAAACCTTCACGGTTTAGGAGATATTCTCACTTCATGCAGCCGGTGATGTCACCGGCGCATGCGTTGTGTAGGGACGGTATGCCCGTGCCGTCCCTTTCGAGCTCCGTGCAGCGGTCTATGACCAGTGACGTCGGCGCAGCCAATCAGATGGCCGGAGGACGCAAACCCAGAAGCAAGACTGGGTGGAGATGGAAGCGTCTGTCAGAGCTCACAGCGCGCTGGTGCAGGTCTTCGTTCTAAGGTAGGTATTTCATAATGTGCTAGTATGCGATGTATACTAGCACAATATGCCTTTACTGTGCAGGGGTTTTTAGATACATTTTAAGAAAAATTGGCACGATTTACTTCCACTTTAAGCTCTGTGCACACGATCTGAATATCGTACAAAAAATACAGATTTTAAAGCAATCATGGGATAATCTGATTGTTGGTACACAGCTTTCATTTGGAATTTTCCGAAGGGACAAACGCAAATATTTTTCTCGTACGATACCAGATCGTATGATTTTCGTTTAACCAGTACAGTTTTTGTCCGAAAATACAATACAAATGCATTACTTTTGATTTTTATTCTGTGGTATGAAAATTTTAGTACCTTTTTTATATTATTGCAAAAAAAACATTTGATCATTCATCCGATAATCTCATTGTGTGTACTAAACTTTAATCTGATCTGTATGCCAACCCTCCATTACTGCCTAATTTCTATGGACATTCCCCACTTCTTAGCACATGGCACTTGTGTTCCATGCTGGGTGTCTTGTCCAGTGTGATCATTGTTGTTGTGGTGGGTAGATAGAATCTTGAACCCGTGTTTGGTACATGATCCATGTCCTCCTGAGGGTGAAGAGGAAGGAGATCTACATGGAAGCCTCCATACACCAGCTGAAATGACTTGGAATTATTGGCAGCTCCGACTCCTTGTACGGAATAAAGCTGAAAGTCCATTGTTGTCTCCATTGAAGGGCTGCACTTGTGTTCTGCTTTATATTCTTCTAAAGAGCATTACTGACACAGTTCACCGTCCAAAGTTTCTTTTCTTCATGTATTTATGTGCTTGTGACTTGTAACGTCTCAGTTTTCTTGTAGTAAATATAGGAGGGATAGCTTCTCAATATCTTGGTTCATTCATGTGTGAGGATTCTTGTTGGATAAATTACAGTTCTGTGAGAACAGGTCTATTCTGCAGGATGGCGGCGGAGCTGTGAAGGTTTCATGTGACTCTGGAGTGTGACATTCAATAATTCCTACCTCTAGGTCACGGTTTCTGTACATGGTCACATTTATTTATTATAAATATTCGCAGGCAGAATTTTTTTTTTTTTTAATTAAGAAGTTCCACTTTGCATCAGAGTCCCCATCACACCCCCCCCCCCCCCCTTAAATCCCCAGTCTGTGCACTTTGAGGACATGCCTCTGGACCCTATCTGCACAGGCCAATTATCTAGTCCGGGGGTCGGTAACCAGTAGATCGCGGCCAGGTGATTGCTGTCTGGGCTTGCAATGCAGAGGGACTACTTGTAAAATTGGAGCTGTAGTAGGGAGCCGATGCCTCCTCTGTAGTGCTGGCTCCTGTCCCATGCAGAGTGATACCAACTGCACTACACCTCTTTATCCCGGCTAGCGGTCTCCAGAGTGGTGCCAGCAGCAGGAAAGAAGAGATCTTCAGGTCAGTAATTCACTGGACATAATAATATGGGGCTGCTTTCACACTGATGTGCTGCGGTTTACCCACACCTGCCAAGCATGACCCATTCAAGTGAATAAGGTCACTGCAAATGCCCTACAACCAGGGTGGATACAAGTCCTTGATTAAAAAAAAAAAAAAAAAAAAAATCGTTTTTTTTAATTTATTTTTTATTTACTTATTTCTTAGATTTAAATCAAACTTATTTTAATAAAATTAATCAAACAAATTTCTTCCTTTTTAGTTGTAGCAAAGAAATTCGCTCCATGTAAAAGCATTAGGCCGGTGTCCTGTTCGAGAAATGCCCGGGTGGAACTGTACATGCGCCGCGCACGAGCAGTACGGAGCCCCAGAACAGCTGAGTTTCCGATCAGCTGCTGTCTTGCGTTGCCGAGGCACGTTCATGTAGCTGAGGGGGGTTACTTGCATGAAGGGGGTGGATTTTTAAATGATGGGCAGTGCTGGGGGCGGAATTTTTATCGATGGCCAAACAAAGCTGCAAAGGAAATCTTTATCTACTATTCTTTCTGGACGCTTGCGGGCCGTGTTTAGTCAATTAAAGGGCGGCTTTTTCTATTTTTAGATAAAGATTTATTTTGCAGTTTTTTTGTTTTGCCATTGATAAAAATTCCACCCCCAACACTGCCCATCATTTAAATATCCGCCCACTTCATGTATCTCTCCGCCCCTCACCTACATGAACGGGCCTCGGCAACGCGACAACAGCTGAACGTCAACTCGGCTCCATGAGGTGCATGCGCAGTTCCTCCCGGGCACTATTCGATAGCCGGGCACTTCTCCTCCACAGAACACCGGGTTCACACGTGCAGCTGTGGGTTTGTGCCTGGGGTCCGGTGCGTTCCTGTACACTGGTTCAGGTACGATTGGGGTCTGAATTTTAGCCTGTATTCGCCCCAGACCCAAAGACGCACCGGACTGGGAAAACCTGCATCCAATTCACATATATGTGAGCCCAGCCTTATAGGGAGAACTTTGCCAGCAAGCAAGAAAACGCTGGACTTCATTGACTAGTGTGTGTTGTGTGGGGTGTCTTGTAACTGAAATAAAGAGTTTTAAAGATTTAACAGCCTAAGTTAATAAATGCACATATTTTTACAGGGAAGCAGGTGCTTAGGAGCATGTTACATTTTACACCCTAAATACAGGTGTAACATGAAACTTGTCTCTTAATATTTCATTTTTTTTATAGGCAGGAAGGCATTTCTCTTTAACAGGTGTGATAACCCCTTTTTTATGCTATCCAAAATAGAAAAAAAAATATAAAGTTGTTTGGATTTGAATACACTTTAGGCCCCCTGCACATAGGGGCATCTAGCTTCACAGCCTGAATCCTGGCATTTTAAGTATGCCCAAGAAACACAGTGCCCAGTCTCTTGCCTGTCAAAGTCTGGCAGGCTGCGGTTGGATGAGGCTGAATGGTGTACCCAGTGGTACTCCTGTTTAGGGCCCTATACATTCACGCGTCCTTGAACCTAGAGTGCCCTAAATGTGAGTACCACTCGGTACAGTGTTCTCTTCCAGCTGCAGTGTGCCATAGACTGACAGGAGGCAGTCAGGCTGGGCACTATACCTGCATCCTGGGCACACTCAAATGTCACAAGGTACCCACAGCAGCTAAACTCCACCATGTGCAAGGGGCCCTAAAATGTTACTAAAGGCAAAACCTTTTTTTTCTTTTTTTTTTATGGATGGAGTGCACTGTGCAGAGAGATTAGAACCCCTGACAGTTTTTATTGCTGTCTGTGCCCCCTTTAGGGAGATTCACCCTCTCTATTTGTCCTGTTTACTGTTCTTATCGAAAGTAAAAGAAAATCACAAGTTTTGGGTTGTCATCAGAAAAGTAATAGAGGGGACATCTTCCAATGGGAACACTAGTTCTGGTGACCACCAGGAATTCCCTCACTTCCTGTCTTGGTTATCGGGCACAGGTGGCAAAAAACTGACAGGGATTATATCCCTCCCATAGTGCCGGTTCACACTGGAATGTGGTGTGGGAAACCCACGTTCTGTGTGTGTTTTGTGTCTGATCTGCAGTGGCTGTCAGTGTAAAGTTAACCATACCCCAAATGCAAATGGCAAACGCTGTGTGTTTGACGGCACAGGATCGCATAATGCCAAAGTGCCATGCAATCCGGTTGCAGTGTGATTTTTAGACCAGACCTTTTATGACACTTTTTTTTTTTTTTTTTTTTTTTTTTTGCATGTAAAAATCACTTTTTTTTTTTTTTTTGCTAGAAAATTACTTGGAACCCCCAAACATGATGTATATTTTTTACAGTGGAGGCCCTAGAGAATAACATGGTGGGTGTCGCAATTTTTTATAAAAAAAATTCAAAAAACACTTTTTTAATCTTAAGGCCAGTTTCACACTGCAGCGCCCAGCCGTTAACGCTAAAGCACCGCTCGTCTTTGCGGCGCTTTTTGGCCACTAGCGGGGCGCTTTTAACCCCCGCTAGCGGCCCAAGAAGGGGTTAAAAGTGCCCGTGTTGCCGTGCTTTGGAGGCGCTGGCCATTCATTCCAATGGGCCGGCGTTTTGGGAGTGGTTTATACAGCGCCCCCAAACCGCCCCAAAGACGCTGCTTGCAGGACTTTTCATAATATCGCGCGAGCGCACCGACGCAATGTGAAAAGTCACACCAAAATTAATGGGAGGCGGTTTTCAGGCGTTAGAGGCCATTTCTAGCACTAAAACAACTGAAAACCGCCTCGGTGTGAAAGTAGCCTAATACACAATATGATACCCAGTTGTTTGGTAAAAAATGTTGTGCCAAGTTAATAGATGCCAAACCTGTCACGCTTTATAATTGCACACGCCGGTGCAACATCAACAAACTGCATGAATTTTATTACCCATAGGCGACTCTGTAAAAGCCTATACAGGTTACCACTTTAGATTTACAATGGAGGGCCGGTGCTACAATTGCTGCCCATGATCTGACATTTGTGGGGATACCTCACACGTGTGGGGCGTTTGCTGTATATGCGCATGCGGGACCAACGCGTGCTATTGCCTTTGCACTTGAGTGCGGTGGGATGGGGAAGCTTTAAACTTTTTATTTATTTTTACACTGTCGTAGAAAAAAAACCTCATTAATATCAGAGTATACATGTCCGTCTCAAAAAATTAGCATATTGTGATAAAGTTCATTATTTTCTGTAATGTACTGATCAACATTAGACTTTCATCTATTTTAGATTCATTACACACAACTGAAGTAGTTCAAGCCTTTTCTTGTTTTAATATTGATGATTTTGGCATACAGCTCATGAAAACCCAAAAATCCTATCTCAAAAAATTAGCATATTTCATCCGACCAATAAAAGAAAAGTGTTTTTAATACAAAAAAAGTCAACCTTCAAATAATTATGTTCAGTTATGCACTCAATACTTGGTCGGGAATCCTTTTGCAGAAATGACTGCTTCAATGCGGCGTGGCATGGAGGCAACCAGCCTGTGGCACTGCTGAGGTGTTATGGAGGCCCAGGATGCTTCGATAGCGGCCTTAAGCTCATCCAGAGTGTTGGGTCTTGCGTCTCTCAACTTTCTCTTCCCAATATCCCACAGATTCTCTATGGGGTTCAGGTCAGGAGAGTTGGCAGGCCAATTGAGCACAGTAATACCATGGTCAGTAAACCATTTACCAGTGGTTTTGGCACTGTGAGCAGGTGCCAGGTCGTGCTGAAAAATGAAATCTTCATCTCCATAAAGCTTTTCAGTAGATGGAAGCATGAAGTGCTCCAAAATCTCCTGATAGCTAGCTGCATTGACCCTGCCCTTGATAAAACACAGTGGACCAACACCAGCAGCTGACATGGCACCCCAGACCATCACTGACTGTGGGTACTTGACACTGGACTTCAGGCATTTTGGCATTTCCCTCTCCCCAGTCTTCCTCCAGACTCTGGCACCTTGATTTCCGAATGACATGCAAAATTTGCTTTCATCCGAAAAAAGTACTTTGGACCACTGAGCAACAGTCCAGTGCTGCTTCTCTGTAGCCCAGGTCAGGCGCTTCTGCCGCTGTTTCTGGTTCAAAAGTGGCTTGACCTGGGGAATGCGGCACCTGTAGCCCATTTCCTGCATACGCCTGTTCACGGTGGCTCTGGATGTTTCTACTCCAGACTCAGTCCACTGCTTCCGCAGGTCCTCCAAGGTCTGGAATCGGTCCTTCTCCACAATCTTCTTCAGGGTCCGGTCACCTCTTCTCGTTGTGCAGCGTTTTCTGCCACACTTTTTCCTTCCCACAGACTTCCCACTGAGGTGCCTTGATACAGCACTCTGGGAACAGCCTATTCGTTCAGAAATTTCTTTCTGTGTCTTACCCTCTTGCTTGAGGGTGTCAATGATGGCCTTCTGGACAGCAGTCAGGTCGGCAGTCTTACCCATGATTGCGGTTTTGAGTAATGAACCAGGCTGGGAGTTTTTAAAAGCCTCAGGAATCTTTTGCAGGTGTTTAGAGTTAATTAGTTGATTCAGATGATTAGGTTAATAGCTCGTTTAGAGAACCTTTTCATGATATGCTAATTTTTTGAGATAGGATTTTTGGGTTGTCATGAGCTGTATGCCAAAATCATCAATATTAAAACAAGAAAAGGCTTGAACTACTTCAGTTGTGTGTAATGAATCTAAAATATATGAAAGTCTAATGTTTATCAGTACATTACAGAAAATAATGAACTTTATCACAATATGCTAATTTTTTGAGAAGGACCTGTATAAATATCTACTGCTATGGCAATAGGCAGTGACAGGTACTCTTTACTGAGAGATCTGAGGACTATTAGACCCCAGGTCTCTCCTCTGCCTTCAAAAGCTTTAAATCATACCAAGATCCAATGCTTTTTTTTTTTTTTTTTCTCTCAAACTCCTAATGCCCTGTACACACAATAGAATTTTCCGTCAAGTTGGATGTGAGCTTTTGGTTGGATTTTCCCACTGCGTGTATGCTCCATCCAACATTTTGTATCAGAATTTCCGCCAGCAAAAGATTGAGAGCAGGTTCTCTATTTTTCCGGCGGATAAAGTTCTTGTCGAAAATTCTGCTCGTCTGTATGCAATTCCGACGCGCAAAAAAACATGCATGCTCAGAATCAAGCAGAAGAGCCGAACTGCCTATTGAACTGCATTGATCTCGGCTCGTTGTGCTTCACCGTGTTCTTGACGGTCGGAATTTCAGACAAGATTTGTGTGACTGTGTGTATGCAACACAAGTTTGAGCCAACATTCCGTCAGAAAAAATCCACGGTTTTCTTGTCGGAATTTCTGATCGTGTATACACGGCATAAGAGTTTTACAAATGCAAAACAAGCAGGGTCCTCTGGTTCCTCCCTTTTTTGAATTGTGATGTAACTGTACTGTCTGCCCTCATGTTGTAAAGCGCTGCGCAAACTGTTGTCGCTATATAAATCTTGTGTTAACACTAATAATAAAAAAAAACTAAAGTGATAAAATGCTTCATCGCTTTTGGTTTCCTACACTATAGAGATGATAGGAGGCGTTCCGGTCCCTGAGCAGCTATATGGTCAGTTGCACGCTTGCGTCTTCTAGTGGTACAAGAGAGTAGGGCTGCAACTAATGATTATTTTCATAATCGATTAGGTTGTCGATTATCGCTTCGATTAATCTTAAAAAAAGTGTGGTGTGTAATTTAGTTAATATGTAAAGTTAAAAAAAAAAAGGCAATTTATTCTTAAATATCCATATGCAGTGGTAAATATAAATAACCAACTACAATAATTGTAATACCTTCTATTACCACCTGTCTATCAGACTCCACCTTCTCTGGGTTCAGATGCTGATCTTCCCTGCACACAGTCTTTAAAGTATTTTTTTTCTTTTTTTTTTTAAACAAACATTTGTAATGGTTTTGCACAGAGCAGTTCGGGTTCCTCCTCTTCTGGGGTCCCCCGCTGACACTTCTGGCTCCTCCTGCCCTTAGAGTGCCTCGATAGCTAGCTGCAAAGTGTAATATAGAGTGCCCTCGTAGCAAGGGAAAAACTACTCCTGTCTTTTGGGACCAAAGATTTCAAGTGGGGGGAGTGTGTAGCAGGGTGTCACTTTTGCACGTAGCTTATGGACTACAGTTTGTGCCTAATAATAACTTAACTCCTTCTGCCTATAGAGCCACTTACTTCCTGCCCAGGACTACATGTCCCATGAGGCATTGCTCCTCACACATTCACAAGTTCTCAGGCACTTACTGACATGTATGGGTGGTGTACTGAGATGTATGTGTGCTGCACTGTGTTTCCTGATATGTAAACAAATAATGCATTCTGTATGCAGGCAAACTAATCGGCTGGCCGATCGATTATGAAAATAGTTGACAACTATTTTCATAATCGATTAGTTGTTTCGGCCCTACAAGAGAGCCACGAAAGGTGGCAGGGGATGTCCCAGCTAGGATTGCTTTTACAAGAAAGCCAGCCACCGACTGAAAAAAATAAATACCGGGATGATGCCTGCAGCTGCAACCATCATAGTTATAGTTAGTCAGGTTGAAAAAAGACAAAGTCCATCCAGTTCAACCATAAAAAAAAAACAAAAAAAAAAAACCTACAATCCCATATACCCAATTCTATACCCACAGTTGATCCAGAGGAAGGCAAAAAACCCCAGCAGAGCATGATCCAATTTGCTACAGCAGGGGAAAAAATTCCTGATCCCCCGAGAGGCAATCGGATATTCCCCGGATCAACTTTACCTATAAATGTCAGTACCCAGTTATATTATGTACATTTAGGAAAGTATCCAGGCCTTTCTTAAAGCAATCTACTGAACTGGCCAGAACCACCTCTGCAGGGAGTCTATTCCACATTTTCACAGCTCTTACTATGAAGAAACCTTTCCGTATTTGGAGGTGAAATCTATTTTCCTCTAGATGTAAAGAGTGCCCCCTTGTCCTTTGTGTTGACCGTAAAGTGAATAACTCAACACCAAGTTCGCTATATGGACCCCTTATATATTTGTACATGTTAATCATATCCCCCCTTAATCTCCTCTTCTCAAGTGAATAAATTAATTTCCTCTAATCTTTCCTTATAGCTGAGCTCCTCCATGCCTCTTATTAGGTTGGTTGCTCTTCTCTGCGCTTTCTCCAGTTCCCCAATATCCTTTTTGAGAACTGTGGCCCAAAACTGAACTGCATATTCCAGATGAGGTCTTACTAATGATTTGAACAGGGGCAAAATGATATCTCTCTCTCTGGAGTCCATACCTCTCTTAATACAAGAAAGGACTTTGCTCGCTTTGGAAACCGCAGCTTGGCATTGCATGTTATTATTGAGCTTATGATCTACCAAAACCCCCAGATCCTTCTACACTATAGACCCCCCCCCCCCAGTTGTACTCCCCCTAGTATGTATGATGCATTCATATTCTTAGCCCCCAAGTCCATAACTTTACATTTATCAACATTAAACCTCATCTACCACATAGTCGCCCAATTAGACAGAGCATTTAGGGCAGTTTGTAAATTGGCGGCATCCTGTAAGGACGTTATAACCACACACTGGTTGTTAAGTGGTTAAACGAAGTGCATGAACTACTGTTTGGTGCAATGCAGTGTGATTTTCAGCCAATTCAAATGAATGAGCTGAAAACGCACTGCACTCAAATCTCGAGGGACCGCACTCTTGCCTGGTGTGAACTCTATCCAAAATGGGGGGGAAAAAAAGTTTTTTTCCTTTTTTAGTTTAAAGGAAACCTTAAGGCTGGGTTCACATATGAGCCGCATGCGGCTCACAGCAGGGGTCCGGTGCGTCCTGGTTCACCGTTTTCAGGTCCGATTTCAGCTTGAATTTTGGGCAGAATTTGGACCTGAAACGGACTGAAAGACGCACAGAGTCTTTGTGCAAATGCACCAGACCTGCTGCGGAGATATGTGAACCGGCTCCATAGAGAGCTGGTCGAAATCTCCTGCTATTGTGAATGGGATGTGAGGAACCGCACCCGATTCGCAATGGTGTGAACCCAGCCTTACTGAGAGATATGGAGGGTCTGCCCTTGCGGGGTACCATCTGCATCATTGTTCCCATTCAGAATCCCAACTCGGAAAGCACTAAAGCCATTGGATGAGCATGACAGCCAGGAAGCTGGTATTATTGTCCCCTTTTTTTCTATTGGACTGTGTCCTGATGTATGTCTGATTTTTTTTTATTTTATTTTTTTTGTTTTTCATGATGGCAGTGACTCCGTTTTATGTCCTTGTGATCATCCTTTTGTCTTTTAGCTCCCGGAGTATTATATTGTGGTTTGTATGCATTATTGTTGCCTGTAGTCTCATTCTGGAGATAGTGAACCCAAGTGACCGCATTATCAGTAATTAGCCGGGAGTGTTGTCTATCGCCAAGGTAGTGTGAGCCAGGATAATTGTCAGGAAACCACTACATGACTGTTGTAGAAACATTGGGCTTGTGTAGTGTGGTTGTGCATGTCGGTGGCAGATCTGCGACAACTAATTAGAACCAATGTGGAATCATTACCTAGACCTGGTATGATGGTAATGTCCATACACTTAAGTCAGTTATTAGAAAAACCGTGTGAAACAAACTCAGTCCACTCTGCGTGATTGGAGTTTATCCAAAAATTAAGTCCAGTTAGCGTTTGCAGCAAAAAGTGATTAAAAAAAAAAAAAAAGAAAAAAACAAAGTCAAAAAACAGAGTGTGTTTGTTTGTTTATTTTGTTTGTTTTGTTTTTATATATAATATAAAAAAATATAGTGTGTGTAAAAATAGTTCGGCCCCATGCACACAGGGCGTTTTTACAGCCGCGTTTTTTACAGCTTAAAAACGCCTGTCCATGTTTTGTAAACATTTTTTGACCTTTTAAAAAAAAATAAAAAAAAAAATCCTGGGGTTAAAAAATGCAAATCGCGGCGTTTTCGTGGCGTTTATGCGCGTTGGGCGTTTTTGCAGCTCAAACCTGGAGCTCCAGAACGCACTGGAATTGGGTTTTTTTTTGCAGCTGGAAAATGCCTATGCCACTTGGAGCTCATAAAAGCTCTATGTGTGCATGACATAATGGAATAACATGGATGGGCGTTTTGCAGCTGTAAAAAAAAAAAACGTCTAATGCTGCTGTTAGCAGCTGCAAAAATGCCCTGTGTGCATGGGGCTCAAGTTTATCAAAACCAGCAAGAAATCCAAGGTGACTTGTGAAGACTGCATAGAAATCGGGTGACTGTTGTGGTCCCCACTCGCCAGCTACCACCACCCCTGCAGGGGTAAATGGCATGTAGTGCAAGAAGCAGCTTGAATCCTGATGTATCTTCCAGACCGATTTGCAGCCTTCCTGCTGAGATATCCTATGGTGTGCCTGGTATCGGGTAGCAGCTGAGATGTGGATCCACAGCAATAAAGCCAATCAGGATGAGCTGCTGTTGTGGTTGTTCCTGAGTGCAAAGTTAAAAGCGCTGCTTTGTGGTAGTGCTACTAGGTGTTGATGACCGTAATTTTTTTTTGCAAATTATGGTGGATAATAAGTATTTGGTCAATATCAAAAGTTCATCTCAATACTTAGTTATAAATACATTTTGTCTCTCATAGTTGAGGTATACCTATGATGACAATTACAGGCCTCTCATCTTTTTATGTGGGAGAACTTGCACAATTGGTGGCTGACTAAATACTTTTTTGCCCCACTGTGTGTATATGTGTGTGTGTGTGTGTGTGTGTGTGTGTATATGTGGCTGCAACTAACGATTATTTTCATAATCGATTAGTTGGCCGATTATTGTTTTGATTAATCGGTTAATAACCTTTAAAAATAAATAAATAAAATGTAATTTAGCTGTGATTTGCATTTTTCAAACTTTTTTTTTTTGGGCCAATTTGTTGTTGGGCAGATTAAAAAACACAAATTGCCGCAAAAAACGCATTACACGCTTTTCTGCAGCTTCGCAATTGAAGTATATTGAACCAAAATAGCACCGTTTTACGTTTAAAAAAAGTCTTTGCCCTTTCCAAATATGCGGCAGCTGAAAAAATCATGGATGTGAACGTGTCCCATAGGAAACCATGTAAATGCACTGTAGTGTGTTTCTGCAAAAAGCATCAAAAAACAGAGGTGTGACCCAGGCCTAAGATGTTTAGTAACATAATGGGGTTAAAAAAACTAAAATTAGTACAAAAAGAGCCAATAATCGCTACTGTAAGGGGTCAATTTCTTACTGTGGGACAGTGAAAGTAATATTTACAGTAGCGATTTGCTCTTTGTACTATAAAAGGCTAATTATTTTTTTTTTTTTAACCCCGTTATGTTACTGGCCGATTAATCGATTATGAAATTAATCGATTACCATTTTCATAATCGATTAGTTGTCGATTAATCGTTTAGTTGTTTCGGCCCTAAAATACACACACACACACACACACCGTATTTATCGGCGTATAACACGCACCCCAAGTTTAGGAGGGAATTTTAGGGAAAATTTTTTTACATTTAAATGCAGCCTTACCAGTGTCCATTGCAGCCTTGTCAGTGCAGCCTTGCCAGCAGTGTCCAGTGCAGCCTAGGGCTGGGCGATTTTCCCCGCCCCCCCACCCCCCCAAAAAAAAATCTGCGATTTTTTTTTTTTTTTTTTTTTTTTTTTTTTTTTTAATAAAAAATTCTATTCGATTTTTTTTTTTTTTTATTATTATATTAATTAAAGTGCATCAACAAACAAAATTGCAAAGGCAAACCCTTTCTCTAACTGCAAAGTCAGTGTGCAACAAACACACAATATATTCCAGCGCTCATGGAACATACATTATTAACTATTAAACTCTTGAAACTCTGTGTGTGATTCCTTCTGTCCCAGCCTTGCTGCGATCCTGGCTCTGCA
Organism: Rana muscosa; assembly: GCA_029206835.1. Lineage (NCBI taxonomy): Eukaryota > Metazoa > Chordata > Amphibia > Anura > Ranidae > Rana > Rana muscosa. Next base: position 492,175,339 of record CM055118.1, read on the forward strand.
TCCTTTTGGGTTGGAGGGCCCTCCACACGCTGGTCTGCCTGTTGTCCATCATTCAAGGTACTGTGCTCACACGGAGATCATGCCACAGGCTTTGTTTTGACTTTTTTAACCCCTCCTTGCTCCACGGATGTCACTGCAAGTTTGTCACCACTGGCAACTGGAGAGTTAAGATTAATTTGCCCTCTGCACATTTGGGATTGGATCCCTCTCTTTATTGTGATTAATAAATGGACTAAGCTTTTTTATCAATTCTTCAAGAGTTTTCAATAGTTAATATTGTATGTTCCATGAGCGCTGGATTATATTGTGTGCATGTTGTATATTTTGTACTTCTGGGTACGGACTTTTTCTTGCTGCGCTGGATCCTGTTTTTTTTTCCCCCTTTTGGATACTTTGTACTTCCCAAAATATTTGGGATTTTTTTTCTTATTATCATCCATTATATTTTTTTTCTTTATCCACCAATTTAGCGCTTGTGACCTTTTGTTGTTTTTTGCAGTGTGCAACAAAGATTGTTAAACATCCAAATTATTAATACTGTATTTGGATTTAGCTAATAAAACAACAAAAAATCCTGAGGTTACTCTTAGTTAAATTGAACTGTGTCCATGTCTCACTGTACCCTTGTCTCACTGTGCCCATGCTTCAATCACTGTGCCCGTACCTGATGCAGATTTTCATGGTATACGGATTTTACTGCTACACCAGTGGTCATTCCAGTATTCAAAAGCCGCGCCTCCTCCTCGTCTGTGATAGGCGGAACACTCAATTTCCCAGCATTCAGTGTTCCGCCTATCATGGTCATCCTCATAACACAGACGAGGATGAGAGGATGTCCGTGATAGGCTGAATACTGCCTGCTGTGAAATTGAGTGTTCCGCCTATCACAGACGACGAGGACTCGGGAGGCGCGGCTTTTGAACACTGCAATGGCCGCCGTCTGTCTGCATGAATCGCTGATCAGGTAGGCAGACGGCGGCTGCAGCGAGTAGATGTAATTGGGGTAACGCTGCCCAGTGCCATTCCGGATACGCTCCCTGCAGTCCTGCTACGGAAACTTTGAAGGGGAAAAAAAAAAAAATTTTTTTTTTTTTTTTTTTTTTAAAAAAAAAATCGATTTTCTTCAAAACTGAATCGATTTGAGCTCAAAACTCGATTCAAGATTAAAATCGATTTTTTTCCCAGCCCTAGTGCAGCCCTGCCCGCATTTCAAAAATGGCGCTGCCGAGATCGCCGCAGAGACTGGGCGGAGCGGGATGACGCTGCCGAGAACGCAGGGAAACACATAGTCGAGTGTACTCGGCTCTAGTCGGCTCTTCTCGGCTCCGCTCACAGTCACGCCGAGTCCCGCCCTATGATGGACATAACACAGGTCCAATGGCGGGACTGGGCGTGACTGTGAGCGGAGCCGAGAAAAGCCGAGTACACTCGGCTATGTGACGCGATCGCTGCGCTCCGCTCAGTCAGCGGAGATTCGATGGGGGATAGGTGAGTATCGGCGTATAACACGCACCCACGATTTTCCCCTGATTTTAAGGGGGGAAAAAAAGTGCGTGTTATACGCCGATAAATACGGTGTGTGTGTGTGTATGTGTGTGTGTGTGTATATATATATATATATATATATATATATATATATATATATATATATATATATATATATATATATATATATATATATATATATATATATATATATATATATATATATATTTATATATATATATATATATATTTATATATATATTTATATTTATATTTATATTTATATTTATATTCAACTTTTTTTATTTAAAAGCATGAATTTAAATGAATACAAATTTGTCAACCATTATCGGCACCTTTAGCGCAAGAAAACGTATCTCTTAAAATTCTACGTATGTCTTCACAATGGTTCATTGAGGTGTTTAAAAATCTTACTTGCTGCATTTTTAGTCTGTTTATAAAAAAAAAAAAACACCAAAGACGCACCTGCCCTTTTTAAATGCATTGAAACCGCAGCAAGAACGCATCAATAACGCACCCGTGATACGATTTTTGATGTGTTTTTTTTTGTCACACGGCCTATGAAAAACCCGTGATAAGCACAGCAAAATAGTGGCAAACTTGCGTGCGTTTTCGGTGCCATTCTCAACATCTTTCTCTCTATCAGCAAAATGCCCAAAACACCATTTTCAGCCGATTTTATGTTTCGGCCGCTGAAATTTTGGTGCATCTCTAGGTCTTATATCCATAGCTAAAAGTGTATTTATCAAAGCAATGTGGTTTTTGTTCTCTTTGATATAATTGGAACGTCTCGGCTTTCCAGGGAATCTGTGGGAGGGGAGGGTTGGTGCTTGTTTCTATGGATTGACACTAATTTGTGTCTGTAACAAATCCCTCGAGTGAAGGCGATGGGTGTGGAGCAGTAATTGGATATGTCACCTTTCAATATTTAGCTGGCGGATATTGGATCAAGCATTGTAAATTTTCAGTCCTTTTTTAATTTATGGTGGAGATTGCCTGTCCCATGCATTATCTCTACTCATCAATGTGGCAGTTGAAAGTAACTGATAGTAAAGTGTATCTGTAGAGTTGTAATCGTGCGTTTCCTACGCTTCCTACTAATGTGATGATTCAGCTGTTATATCTAGGAGAATCTTTTACTGTTTGGTTAAAGTATATGTGACCCTCACCTTGTAAAATACCCTTTTAGTTTAAAATAGAAATGCAAGGGAAAGTGTGAGATAAAATATATATATATATATATATATATATATATATATATATATATATATATATATATATATATATATATATATATATATATATTATAAAAAAAAATGTGCCACTTCAATACAGGGCACTTTCCCCTCTTCCTGCCCAGGCCAACTTTTCAGCCTTCTGCGCTGTCGCATTTTAAATGACAATTGCGTGGTCATGCAACGCTGAATTTTTATTGTTTTGTTCCCTTTTGGTGGTATTTGATTACCGCTGGGGTTTTTATTTTTTGCTTGCCGACCGCCGCATGCCGATATAGGTCTGCAGAATGGCACGGGCAGGCAAATGGGCGTACCTGTATGTCCCTTTTAAGTTTGCCGCCAAGCTGGCGCTCCTGCGGCTTGCCTCGTAAAATGCGCCCGCGAGTCCCGGGAACTCGATGTTCCCAGGCGGCCCGCGATTGCGCCCGGCAAAGGCAGAACAGGAGGATGCCTTTTTGTAAACCAGGCATTCCCCTGTTCTGCCTAGTGACATGTCAGGGATCTACTCTTACCTGGTATCAGGCACAGTGATCGCTGATGTCACTGGTAGCTCCTCCCCCTAACAGTTAGAATCACTCCCTAGGACACACTTAACCCCTTCAGTGCCACCTAGTGGTTAACCCCCTTCACTGCCAGTGTAATTTTTACAGTAATCCAGGGCTCGACAATCCCCGGGCGCCAGGTCGCCATTGCGACTAGAATTAGCGACCTGGGGCAGCACAGCTGGGTTATCCTGTGTCTCCGTGAAACGCGCGATCGCGTCAGGCCGGCCGGTAATTGAGGCCTCCGCTTTGCGGCCTTCTGCAGGCCTATGCTTCTCTGTAGGCCTATGCTTCCTTCTGTGATCAGGCGCCATCGTGTGGTGGCGTTTGGTATGACATACAACCAGCAATGCTAATGGAGCTTCCCCTGTCTGTTTCCACTGCCCCATCTCCTTCCCTCTAATTACAACCCCCAAACATTATATATATTTTTTATTCTAACACCCTAGAGAATAAAATGGCGGTCATTGCAATACTTTCTGTCACACCGTATTTGCGCAGAGGTCTTACAAGCGCACTTTTTTGGGAAAAAATGCACTTTTTTTAAATTAAAAAATAAGACAACAGTAAAGTTAGCCTAATTTTTTTTAATTTTTTTTAATTTTTTTTTTTATATTGTGAAAGATAATGCTACGCTGAGTAAATTGATACCCAACATGTCATGCTTAAAAATTGCATCCGCTCGTGGAATGGCGACAAACTTTTACCCTTTAAATCTCCATAGGCGACGTTTAAAAAACTCTACAGGTTGCATGTTTTGAGTTACAGAGGAGGTCTAGGGCTAGAATTATTGCTCTCGATCTACCAATCGCGGCGATACCTCACGTGTGGTTTTAACACCGCTTTCATATGCGGGCGCTACTCACGTATGCGTTCGCTTCTGCGCGCAAGCTCGGCGGTACGGTGCGCGTTCCTGGCTCCTAACTTTTTTAGCTGGCTCCTAGATTCCAAACAAATTTGTCAAGCCCTGCAGTAATTAGTAAATTTTTATTGCACTGATCGCTGTAAAAATGACAATGGTCCCAAACAATGTGTCAAGTGTCCGATGTGTCCACCATAAAGTTACAGTCACGATAAAAATCGCAGATGACCGCCATTACTAGTAACAAAAAATAATAATAAAAATGCTATATAACTATCCCCTATTTTGTAGACGCTTTAACTTTTGCGCAAACCAATCAATATACGTTTAGTGCCTTTTTTTTTTTTTTTTTTTTTTTATTGTTATTTATTTATTTTTTACTAAAAAATATGTAGAAGAATACATATCGGCCTAAACTGAGAAATTTGCTTTTTGCTTTTTTTTTTATTTATTTTTTAATTGGGGATATTTATTATAGCAAAAAGTACAAAATATTTTATTTTTTTTCAAAATTGTCGCTCTATTTTTGTTTATAGTGCAAAAAATAAATAACGCAGAGGTGATCAAATACCACCAAAAGAAAGCTCTATTTGTGGGGGAAAAAAATTGTTTTGGGAGCCACGTTGCACAACCGCGCAATTGTCAGTTAAAGCAACGCAGTGCCGAATCGCAAAAAGTGGCCTGGTCTTTTGGCAGCCAAAATGGTCCGGGGCTTGAGTGCTTAACAAAAAAATCAAATATTTTGAAGAAGGTGGAGAATAAAAATATATTCTAGGTTTTTCTCCTTCACCGATTGGGCACTGATGATGAGGCACTGATAGGCAGCACTGCCACATTGATGAGTAGAGATAATACATGGGACAGGCAATGCACCATGCTAATGCGTGTATGAAATTGTGTGGCAGAATGTATGGTAACAAAGTTGCAAGCGAAGATTCAAACAAAGGTGCTTGCCCTCTTGTGTGTTTTTTTTCATGCATAGGGCAGCCAGTTGAAATATAATGTGTTTAAAACTTTGAAAACCCATGTCAACACACTGTAACAGACCTTGAAAAATGCACAAAAAAGCGAACAAAGCTGAAACTGCTTTGATCTGAACCGGACCTAAAGGAAACTGAGAAACTTTGAGAAAATCAGGGAGTATTTGGACACTGGAGGAGATTTACTAAAATGAGAGCGTTCAAAATCGAGTGCAGCTGTGCATGGTAGCCAATCGGCTACTAACTTCAGCTTGTTCAATTTTAAAGCTTTCACTAAAAACCCTGGAAGCTGATTGGTTTCTATGCAGAACTGCACCAGATTTTGCACTCTAAAGTTTTAGTAAATCAACCCCGTTGTGTACTTTTCACAGAATAAATTGCTAAATCCAGCGTGATACAGTCCTTGTACTGATCTGGAGAACAGAAGCATTTTATTCCCATTTCACAGACCTTTGATTGGTAACTTTGTAAACTAGAACATGCTGTGTACATGTATATGTATGTATTGGGTCTTGTGTTCACATGCATTAAGCACGAGTCCATCTGAATGTGGCTTTGTTTCCTATGAGTGCAGAGCGCTCCTATTGCTCGTTATGGTGAATGGCTCCGCCCACTCTCATTTTAACCTTTTACAGCTGGCCGCGTGTTATACGCCGATAAATACGGTATATATTAATAATGCATTGTGTGTAGTGCAGCAAAAAAGGGTCGCCACGACACCATCTGCCTGGAGTTTGCATGTTCTCCCTGTGCCTGCGTGGGTTTCCTCCCACACTAAAGACATGCTGATAGGTTAATCCAGGGGTGTCCAAACTTTTTTCAAAGAGGGCCAGATTTGATGAAGTGAACATGCGTGAGGGCCGAACATTTTGCCTGATATTCTGTGAACCATTAAAATTCGGTCTAAGTGTGTTCGTTTGAGCACGAATACACTGCCCAACAAGAATTCTCTTGCCTTTGTGGCTGTGTGTGGTGAAGAGATGAGCTCAGGCATGTTATTTGGATATACCGTATTTATCAGCGTATAACACGCACCTTCACTTTAAAAAAATCTTTAATTTTTATATAAAGAACTGTGAATCAAAATAAGAGTCCCTGCCCATCAATACAGCCTCACAAGTGCCCTGAATGCAGCACCCCCCTTGCCCTGAATGCAGCACCCCCCTTGCCCTGAATGCAGACTTACGATTGCAGCCTGATTCATGGACATCTACAGCCTTGGAGGAGACAGGGAGGGGGTGGGGCGAGCGCCGACAAACATACAGGAGAATTTCCTGTTTTATCAGCTACATCTTTAATTGAAAGACCCGCCTCCTGTGATGGACGGAACAGTCGTCCAATGGCAGCGCAGGAGACGGGACTTCCTGTCGCTGTGTAAACAGGAAATACTCCTTTTTAAAAAAAAAAAAAAAAAAAAAAAAAAAAGGAAGTTAGTGATCTGGTGGAACCCATTGTAACCTTATCCATGCCTCCATCCCTATGTAGCGGCCTCACCTCTCTCTCTTTCTTTGGTGGTTATATGGCTGCTGTCTAGGGGTACCTGGGAGAGAGAGAGATAAAACACACCACGGCCCATGTCCTCCGTAACTGGGAGGTGAAGGCCAGAGATTGGGCTTTTGTGTAGGTGTCCTAGAGTCAAGTCCAGTCCTTCGTCCCTGACTCCTTTGCTTGAGTAACCCAAGTTCCACACAGTGAATAGGTACAACTCAGTTTTATTCTTCTTGCCAAGCAATAAAACAATCTTTCTTCTTTGGAAAATGAGGGGACAGATCGAGGCACAATCCTTTCCCTTCTTGCTGCTGCCCACTGTGCTGTCACCAGTGGTGAATAGTCACTGCCATTGACTAGGTAATATAGAATGTGAATTTACCTTCGCTCACTTTGCCCCTGTCAGAGGAAGAAATCGGTCCAAGGGAGAAGTGGAGGCCTCTCCGTCACCAGCGATGCTGTGCCGGGCTCTTCAGAGAAGTTACTGCGCGCCAGTCCTCACAAACTCAGACATGGGCACCCAAGGAGTTAGGGCCCCCTCGGATTCCTCCACCCACGCGGAACTCAGTCGAAGGTTCTGAGCCCCAGGCATCCACCATAGTACCTCAACCCAGGCTAAAGGTGCCTGAGATGGACTCCATCCCTGCTCCAGCTAGACCAAGTGCGCCTAGGCCTGGAACACCAGAACGCCAGCACCCAAGCTGAAGGTGCCTGGGTGCGGCCGCGTCCTCCGACTCTCCTCCCAAAAACAGGGCATCCACCCCTTTTATGACCTCTCCCTTTGCGTCCCAGTGGGTTCTTTGCCCCGCTGTACCAGCTCCAGGGGAGGACAAAAAGGCACAGTTTGCGGTGTGAGTGCAACTCCGGCCCCAGGCAACAGCGCCACCCAGGGACCCCAAGGAACCTCACACCACCAGAGTCCTCACATAATTCAAATACCCGCTACACCTAGTATTTGTGAAAAAAGGAAGGAGGGCTTGTGGGACTTTAAGTGAGACATGGCTGGGCGTAGGAAACTGATCTGGGATAACATAAATAGTGAACACAGTCCCAGAGGGGAAATCACTGTAAACCATGGAGTTGCTGAATAATCAACCCAAAGAAGTAAAAATCAAAATCAAGACATGTATATGAATATCAAAGTACCATGCTATTGTGATTATTATTACCTGTATTATGCCTTTGATTGCATGATCTATGTATTATTCATTTTAATACATTATACTTTGATATTCATATACATGTCTTGATTTAGATTTTTTCTTCTTTGGGTTGATCATTCAGCAACTCCCCATGGTCCCCTTCTGGGACTGTGTTCACTATTTAGGTTATCCCAAATCAATTTCCTACGCCCATCCATGTCTCACTAAGGCCCCTTTCACACGGGCGGCTGTTCTGCCGCAGTTAAAAGCATGTTTCTTTCTTTTGAAATTCAAGACCCCAGGCACAGCGATCAGCTGCATTTGTACACTGCTTTTAGCTGCGTTTACATGCGGCTGCGTTTAGCTGCGGTTGGCTATTATTGTCATCCCCACAGCAACCATTTTTATTTTGATGTGCTTCCTGTTGTTTTTTTCTTTTGTTCACGCTGCTATCCGCAGCTGACACAGTGCACTGCGATTACCTGCAGATAGCTGCGCTACATCGCACCTGGACGCATTCAATTCTATTTTTTCTATTCGCACCGAACCGCATGTAACGAAATCGCAGCTAAACGCTGTGTGACTGGGGCCATAGGAAAGCATTGTGTGCTTTTAGCTGCGGTAGAAAACTAGAAAATCCACAGCTAAAAGCACCATTCTATCCGTCCGTGTGAAAGGGGCCTTAAAGTCCCCCAAGCCCTCCTTCCTTTTTTCAGGAAATACTCCTGTATGCACGGCGCTCGTCCCACCTCCTCCAAGGCAGCCAGCAGCATGTATTTCTTTTGTGGCCCCCCGGCGCTCGGGGATTCGTTGGGGGCCACAAAAGACATACATGTCAAAATGAGCAGGCGGGCCGTCCGAAACCGGAATGCGGGCCAGACTTTAGACATGCCTGGGTTAAACGGATCCAGTCTAAATTGGCCTTAAGATTGTAAGCTCCTTGAGGGTAGGGACTGATGTAAATGTGCAATGTATATGTAAAGTGCTGCGTAAATTGACGGAGCTATATAAGTACCCGAAATAAATTACCAGCATGTTTTTTCATTTCCCCAAAAAATGTAGTAAAAAATTTACAACACTTTTGGGGTTTCTGCTTTCAAAGAAGAGTTTTTGGGGAAGGGGGTCATACACTCTTGGCATTTTTTTTGGTAATGTTTTATGACCTAAAATAAGGTAAACTGTTTAATTTTCTTTTCTAATTTTGGTTTCCACCCATAAATGAAACTTCCGCTGATTGGATTCCTCTCCACATTTGGAACCTTTCAGGGGGAGGGGGGAGTTGATTACCTGTCAAATCTAGGTATCTGCTCCCACTTTCGGGGAAAGATTGCAGCGCATTGTGCGGTGAACTACGTAATATCCACCCAACCCCCCCGCGCTGTCTTTTGGGAAACGCACAGGCCCCAGAAGACAGCAGGGACCATTCAGAAAAGCACAGCACGACTCGTGCATGCACAGTAGGAAACCGGTGGTGAATGTATTGCGGATGGGTGGCCCATTCAGGCAAAGTGATTGTACACAGCGGGAGTCTGTCAGCAAGTTCTTGCTAAAGATTCATGGCCATAACCTGCTGATTGGTTATGTGCAATCACAGCCCAGAGCCCTGTGTTGACCAGTGTTTCTCAACTCCGGTCCTCAAGGCGCTCCAACAGGTCATGGTTTCAGGATTTCCCTCAGATGAAATGGCTGTGGTAATTACTAAGGCAGTGAAACTGATCAAATCACCTGTGCAAGATAATGGAAAACATGACCTGTTGGGGCGCCTTGAGGGCTCTGTATACCGAAAAGATCTCTCTGTTCCTTATCCATGCAAAGCAGGGATAGAAAACGGAGATCCTTAGTATAAATCGGCACACATTTAACCCCTTGATCACTCTAGATGTTAACCCCTTCCCACCCATTGTCATTACTGCAGTGACCGTATATAATATCACTGTACTGGTGTCACTGGTGGTGTCAGATTGTCTGCTGCACTATTGCAGTTCCATTATAGGTCCCTGATCACCACTATTGGTAGTATATAAAAAAAAAAAATTCAATATGTAAAGTTTAATTTTTTTATTTTTATTTTTTTACATTGTAAACCATAGTTTGTATCAATGTACACAGAATTTGGCCAAAATTTTATGAAGAAATTTGATTTATTTGATTTTTTTTTTATAGTTGAAAGTAAAAAAAATATTTTTTATAAACAACAAAAAAAAAAAACTGTGGTGATCAAGTGCCGCCCAAAAAAGCTCCATTTGTGTAAAAAAATGTATATAATTTTATTTTCATTTGCATGACTGCAATTACCAGTTAAAGTAGCACAGTGCTAAATGGCAAAAATGGCCCGGTCATGAAGGGGATACATTCTTCCGGAGCTCAAGTGGTTAAAGAAGTATGGGGGTTATTAACCACTTAACGACCGCCCACCGCCGATTTACGTCGGCAGAATGGCACGGACAGGCAGAATCACGTAGATCTACGTGATCGCCTTTGTGCAGTTGGGGGTCCATTCGGACCCCCCTTCACTGCAGTGAGCGGCCGTTAAGTGTTCGGGAGCGATCAGGCATGAGGGGGCGGCCGCTCGATTCCGCCCCCCCCCCTCGCGATCGCTCCCGGCCAATGAAAATGCTTCCTCCGCCATGTGATGTAAACAAGGCTGGAGGAAGTGATGTCATCTCCCTCGCCGCGGTCTTTTCGTTCCCGGCGCCGAGGAGAGAAGACAGAGGTTAGTGCTCCAACAGTCCACTGACACGTAGGTACACATAGGCACACAAATCACCCCCCAGTCACCCCCAGATCACCCCCCAGGTCACCCCAAAGCCCCCAATCACAGTGTCACTGATTGCAGTGATCATTTATTTTACTGATCACTGCATTTAGTGTCATCTGTGATTGTAAAAAGTTGCAGGGCAGTTAGGATTAGGCCCCTTTAGGTCCAGGGTAGCCCCCTAACCCCCCCTAATAAAGGTTTAACCCCTTGATCACCCCCCAGGTAACCCTTTCACCCCCTAACTTCAGCGTCACTAAGCGATTGTTTTTCCGATCGCTGTATTCGTGTCGCTGGTGTTTTAGATAGGCAGTTATTTTTTTTAGGTTCGCCGCAGGTTTTTATTAGTGTCAGGTACCCCCATATATTATTTTAACCCCCTGATTGCCCCTAGAGTTAACCCTTTCACCAGTGATCGCCGTATAAGCGTCACTGGTTAGCCAGTAAGTTATCTAGTTATTTAGGTAACCCGTCAGGTTTTTATATAGCGTCGGGTACCCCCATTTTTAACCCCCTGATTGCCCCTAGTTAACCCTTTCACCCAGTGATCACCATATAAAGGTTACGGGTGACGCTGGTTGATTAGTTTGCTTTTTATAGCATCAGGGCACCCGCCGTATATAACCCAATAAAGGTTTAACCCCCCTGATCGCCCGGCGGGTGAGATCAATTAGGTTTTAGCGCCAGAGAGGGTCTGCGTCGCCCCAGGCAGTGTTAGGTTAGTGCCAGTAACGCTAACACCCACGCGCAAAGCATACACCCCCTTTAGTGGTATAGTATCTGATCAGATCTATACTAGCATCCCCAGCGGTTTAGGGTTCCCAAAAACGCAGTGTTAGCGGGATCAGCCCAGATACCTGCTAGCGCCTGCGTTTTAGCCCCTCCGCCCAGCCCAGCCCAGCCCAGCCCACCCAAGTGCAGTATCGATCGATCACTGTCACTTACCAAACACAACACACATAACTGCAGCGTTCGCAGAGACAGGCCTGATCCCTGCGATCGCTAACAGTTTTTTTGTAGCGTTTGATATATTTGCTGACGACAGTCAGGTGCTTTTTTTCCTGTGAATCTTACTAGTGTACCCCTAAATTTAGAGCCCAAAATGGCAAGACGAAGGTACACTAGTAAAGAGGCCTACAAGATTCTGAGCATGACAGATAGTGAAGAGGAGGTCACGTATCTGTCAGATTCAGACTCAGAATATCTTCCCGTAGAAGACAGTGACATCAGCGGCCCCACGTCAGATAGCTCTGACGACGAAGTTGAGGTCCCTGCTAAGGTCAGGTGTACCCGATCCCGATCTTCTGAGGTTGTTGAGGAGCAAGAACCGCAGGTCTCTCATATCATGGAGCAGAGTAGTACTAGCGCCGCTATTCCTTCTGGTGAACTGGCAAGCACCAGCGGCCTAGTACAGCCTGGACGTACATCCAGCACTGCAGTAACACTTGGTGACGTGGCGAGTCCCATAAGTGCAGTTCAAGCTGGCGAGGTGGCAAGCACAAGTAGTGTCCCGCTGCCACCAAGAAGACAAAGGCAGGCCCGTCGTGCCCATACTGCCCTTCCTGCAGAATTCGCCTATCCTGATTGGGTCCCCACCACTTCTGCAGAACCCGTACTTCCCCCATTCACTGCCCAACCCGGTATTCAGGTGGAAACAGCTGATTTTATTCCAATTGATTTTTATTCGCTGTTTTTCACGGAAGATCTCTATAGATCTATTGTGGACCAGAGTAATTTATATGCTGGTCAATTTATCGCCGCTAACCCCCAGTTGCCTAAAATTGCCAGAAATTGGAAACCAATTACGGTTTCCGAATTTAAGACCTTTCTGGGCCTTTCCCTCAACATGGGCACACATAAATTTCCGTCATTGCGTGCTTATTGGTCCACGCACCCAATTGACCACATGCCCGTGTTCTCTGCCTCCATGTCCAGGGCACGATACGAGCAGATTTTGCGGTTCATGCACTTCAACGACAATGAACTTTGTCGTCCACGTGGGGACCCTGAATACGACCGGCTCTATAAAATTCGGCCCCTCATAAACCACTTCAACGAACGTTTTGCAGCCTTGTTTACTCCCGATCAAGTTGTCTGCGTTTGATGAGTCCCTGATTAAATTTTCTGGCCGCTTGTCTTTCAAGCAGTACCTTCCCAGCAAGCGTGCCAGATACGGGGTCAAGCTCTACAAGTTCTGTGACAGGGCAACAGGCTATGTAGTGAACTTTACGGTTTATGAGGGAAAAGACAGTCAGATTGAGTCGGTCAACTGCCCGGATTACATAGGGAGCGCTGGCAAGATAGTGTGGAACTTGGTGTCACCCTTATTCGGAAAGGGGTACCACTTGTATGTGGACAATTATTACACGTGCGTGCCACTGTTTAGTCACTTGTTTGATCTTCAGATTGGAGCATGTGGCACCGTGCGACCTAATCGCCGGGGCTTTCCCCAGCGGCTTGTAGATGCCCGTCTTAGGCTGGGGGAGAGAGCCTGCTTGAAGTGTAATAACTTGCTCGCTATGAAGTGGAGGGACAATAAGAATGTTTTCCTTCTTACCTCCCTTCATGCAGACACGACAGTCCAAATTCGTACGGCGACTGGTGTTGTGGAGAAACCCCTCTGTGTCCACGAATATAACCAAAATATGGGAGGGGTGGACCTCAACGACCAGTTGATGGCGCCGTATCTAATTGATCGTAAGGCGAGACGCTGGTACAAAAAAGTGTCTCTATCATTATTCCAATTGGCTTTGCTGAACGCTCATGTGCTATACAGAGCTTCAGGCGGGACGTTATCTCTTCTAAAATTCCAGAATGAGATAGTCACAGAACTCCTGTATCCAGGCGGTTCTGCACCTCACCATCCCCAACCAAATGCAGTAAGCCGGCTGCATGAGAGGCATTATTCGTATGTCCTCCCGAGTACCCCTACCCAAAGCCACCCCCAAAAAAGATGTCGTGTCTGTAGCAAGCGCGGATTTAGGCGTGACACCCGTAGTTTTTGTCCACTCTGTCCTGACAAGCCTGGTCTTTGCCAAGGTGAATGTTTTGAACGCTACCACTCAAAAGTGAAGTTTTAGCGTAGGGTACAGCATTTCACAGACAAGGACACACTTACACAGGGTCTCCCAAGATGCCATTACATTTTGAGAGACCCGAACCATTACAGTTGTAAAGTTACAAAAAAAAGTGTAAAAAAGAAAAAAAAAAACGTAAAAAACAAAACACAAAAAAAATATAAAATAAAAAAACCAAAAATAGTTGTCGTTTTATGGTTCTCTCTCTCTCTATTTTCTCTCTATTGTTCTGCTCTTTTTTACTGTATTCTATTCTGCAATGTTTTATCATGCTTGCTTTTCAGGTATGTAATTTTTTGTTTTCAGGTGCGCCATTCAACTGCAGCGCGGAATTATTTATCTTGACAGCAACAGCGTTTGCTCCCACGATACATAAAGCCGTGACTCCAGTGCTGTAGGAGGTGATTTCACCACCACAGTTAAAAAAAAGAGCATATATGCCGAAGTATGGGGGCAGCAGGGGCGGAGGAGCGATTTTGCTCCTAATGCCGCGTACATACGGTCGAAATTCCAACAGAGGCTTGCCCGTGGAAAATTCCGACCGTGTGTACGCGGCATAACTTTTTTGCGGGAGGATGCCCCCATGCTTCGGCATATATATATTTTAGGCACAGGTTGCGTTAAAACATTTTTTTATTTTTTACTAGGTTTTGTTTTGGTATTTGCTTTGCAGGTATGGCATGGTAAGGTCTTACTGTTGTACTGTAATGTTACTTTGTTTTAATGTTAACCACCATTTGCTTAGCAGGTACGCCATTCAGTTGCAGCGCGGATCTATTTATCTTGACAGCAACAGCGTTTGCTCCCACGATACATAAAGCCGTGACTCCAACGCTGTAGGAGGTGATTTCACCACCACAGTTAAAAAAAAGAGCATATATGCCGAAGCATGGGGGCAGCAGGGGCGGAGGAGCGATTTTGCTCCTAATGCCGCGTATATACGGTCGAAATTCCAACAGAGGCTTGCCCGTGGAAAAGTCCGACCGTGTGTACGCGGCATAACCTTTTATGCCGCGTACATACGGTCGAAATTCCGACTAAGGCTTGACCGTGTGTACGCGGCATAACTTTTTTGCGGGAGGATGCCCCCATGCTTCGGCATATATGCCCATCATTAGAAGTGGGTGGATGAAGGGAGGTATTCTAATAGTGGGCATACCCACCAATCAATCTCTTTTTTGCGTTCAGCCAATAGGCTGTATGAAAAAAAAGATTACAATACATGTCCAACAAGGACCAGCAACGTACTGGTATGTTGCTGGACTTTGAATGTTTATACCAGAATGATGCCTGCGGGTTTAGGTATCATCTTGGTATCATTCTTTTCAGCCAGCAGCCGGCTTTCATGTAAAAGCAATTCTAGCAGATAATTAGCCTCTAGACTGCTTTTACAAGCAGTGGGAGGGAATGTCCCCCCCCCCCGGATATAAAAAGCGCGATTGGGAAATTGGGAAAGCATTTTATCACACCGATCTTGGTGTGGTCAGATGCTTTGAGGGCAGAGGAAAGATCTAGGGTCTAACCCCCCAATTTTTTTCAAAAAAAGAGTACCTGTCACTACCTATTGCTATCATAGGGGATATTTACATTCCCTGAGATAACGATAAAAATGGTAAAAAAATAAAATATGGAAGGCACAGTTTAAAAATAAAATAAAAAAGCCAAATAAATAATAAAAAAATAAAAAAAAGCACCGCTGTCCCCCCCTGCTCTTGCGCAAAGGCGAACGCAAGCGTCGGTCTAGCGTCATATGTAAACAGCAATTGCATCATGCATGTGAGGTATCACCGCGAAGGTCAGATCGAGGGCAGTCATTTTAGCAGTAGACCTCCTCTGTAAATCTAACGTGGTAACCTGTAAAGGCTTTTAAATGCTTTTAAAAATGAATGTAGTTTGTCGCCGCTGCGCGTTTGTGCGCAATTTTAAAGCATGTCGTGTTTGGTATCCATGTACTCGGCCTATGATCATCTTTTTTATTTCATCAAACATTTGGGCAATATAGTGTTTTTTAGTGCATTAAAAATAAAAAAAGTGTGTTTTTCCCCCAAAAAATGCGTTTGAAAAATCGCTGCGCAAATACTGTGTGGAAAAAAAAAATGCAACACCCACTATTTTAATCTGTAGGGCCTTTGCTTTAAAAAAATATATAATGTTTGGGGGTTCAACATAATTTTCTTGCAAAAAATTTTTTTTTTTCATGTAAACAAAAAGTGTCAGGGCTTTGTCTTCAAGTGGTTAGAAGAGTGGATGATGTGTGACATAAGCTTCCTAATGTTGTGCATAAAATGCCAGGACAGTTCAAAACCCCCCCAAATGACCCCATTTTGTAAAGTAGACACCTCAAGCTATTTGCTGAGAGGCATGTTGAGCCCATTGAATATTTTTATTTTTTTGTCCCAAGTGATTGAATAATGACCAAAAAAAAAAAATGTACAAAAAGTTGTCACTAAATTATATATTGCTCAAACATGCCATGGGCATATGTGGAATTACACCCCAAAATACATTCTGTTGCTTCTCCTGAGTACGGGGATACCACATGCGTGGGACTTTTTGGGAGCCTAGTCGCGTACGGGACCCCAAAAACCAAGCACCGCCTTCAGGATTTCTATGGGTGTAAATTTTTGATTTCACTCCTCACTGCCTATCACAGTTTCGGAGGCCATGGAATGCCCAGATGGCACAAAACCCCCCCAAATGACCCCATTTTGGAAAGTAGACACCCCAAGCTATTTGCTGAGAGGTATGTTGAGTATTTTGCAGATCTCGCTTTTTGTCACAAAGTTTTGAAAATGTAAAAAAAGAAAAAAAAAAAAGAAAAAAAAATGTCTTTCTTAATTTTCAAAAACAAATGAGAGCTGTAAAATACTCACCATGCCTCTCAGCAAATAGCTTGGGGTGTCTACTTTCCAAAATAGGGTAATTTGGGGGGGTTTTGGGCTATTTTGACATTTTATGGCCTTCAAAACTGTGATAGGTAGTGAGGAGTGAAATCAAAAATTTACGCCCTTAGAAACCTTGAAGGCGGTGCTTGGTTTTTGGGGTCCCGTACGCGGCTAGGCTCCCAAAAAGTCCCACACATGTGGTATCCCCGTACTCAGGAAAAGCAGCAGAATGTATTTTGGGGTGCAATTCCACATATAACCATGGCATGTGTGAGCAATATGTCATTTAGTGACAACTTTTTGTAAATTTTTTTTTTTTTTTTTTTCTTTTTGTCATTATTCAATCATTTGGGACAAAAAAAAAAAAATATTCAATGGGGTCAACATGCCTCTCAGCAAATAGCTTGGGGTGTCTACTTTCCAAAATGGGGTCATTTGGGGGGGTTTTGTGCCATCTTTGCATTTTATGGCCTTCAAAACTGTGATAGGTAGTGAGGAGTGAAATCAAAAATTTATGCCCTTAGAAACCTTGAAGGCGGTGCTTGGTTTTTGGGGTCCCGTACGCGGCTAGGCTCCCAAAAAGTCCCACACATGTGGTATCCCCGTACTCAGGAGAAGCAGCAGAATGTATTTTGGGGTGTAATTTCACATATGCCCATGGCATGTGTGAGCAATATATCATTTAGTGACAACTTTGTGCAAAAAAAAAAAAGTTTGTCATATTCCCGCAACCTGTGGCAAAATATAAAATATTCCATGGACTGAACATGCCTCTCAGTAAATAGCTTGGGGTGTCTACTTTCCAAAATGGGGTAATTTGGGGGGGTTTTGTGCTATTTTGGCATTTTATGGCCTTCGAAACTGTGATAGATAGTGAGGAGTGAAATCAAAAATTTACGCCCTTAGAAATCCTGAAGGCGGTGCTTGGTTTCCGGGGTCCCGTACGTGGCTAGGCTCCTAAAAAGTCCCACACATGTGGTATCCCCGTACTCAGGAGAAGCAGCAGAATGTATTTTGGGGTGCAATTCCACATATAACCATGGCATGTGTGAGCAATATATCATTTAGTGACAACTTTTTGTAATTTTTTTTTTTTTTTGTCATTATTCAATCACTTGGGACAAAAAAATAAATATTCAATGGGCTCAACATGCCTCTCAGCAATTTCCTTGGGGTGTCTACTTTCCAAAATGGGGTCATTTGGGGGGTTTTGTACTGCCCTGCCATTTTAGCACCTCAAGAAGTGAGATAGGCAGTCATAAATTTAAAGCTGTGTAAATTTCAGAAAATGTACCCTAGTTTGTAAACGCTATAACTTTTGCGCAAACCAATAAATATACGCTTATTGACATTTTTTTTACTAAAGACATGTGGCTGAATACATTTTGGCCTAAATGTATGACTAAAATTGAGTTTATTCGATTTTTCTTATAACAAAAAGTAGAAAATATCATTTTTTTTTCAAAATTTTCGGTCTTTTTCTGTTTATATCGCAAAAAATAAAAATCGCAGAGGCAATCAAATACCATTAAAAGAAAGCTCTATTTGTGGGAAGAAAAGGACGCAAATTTCATTTGGGTACAACATTGCATGTCCGCACAATTTACAGTTAAAGCAGCGCAGTGCCGAATCCCAAAAACAGGCCTGGTCCTAATGGCCCGAAATGGTCCGGGGCTTAAGTGGTTAAAAACAAAAAACTATCCATCCTCACCTTTTTTATGCTGCATCAAGTATTTAAATCAAAAAGCAAATCTTTATTATTAGGGATGAGCCGAACACCCCCCCTGTTCGGTTCGCACCAGAACCTGCGAACAGCCAGAATGTTTGTGTGAACATTAGAACCCTATTAAATACAATGGACTCGAACGTTCGAAATCAAAAGTGCTAATTATAAAGGCTTATATGCAAGTTATTGTCCTAAAAAGTGTTTGGGGACCTGGGTCCTGCCCCGGGGGACATGTATCCATGCAAAAAAAAGTTTTAAAAACGGCAGTTTTTTCGGGAGCAGTGATTTTAATAATGCTTAAAGTGAAACAATAAAAGTGAACTATCCCTTTAAATTTCGTACCTGGGGGGGGGGTGGTGTATAATATGCATGTAAATTCACACTTGTTTCCTGTGCTTAGAACTGTCCCTGCACAAAATGTCATTTCTGAAGGGAAAAAGTCATTTAAAACTCACTCTCAGCTATAATGAATTGTCGGCTCCCGGCAATACATAGAAAAGTAATTGATAAAGAAAAAAAAAAGCGTGGGGGGGGGGGGGTCCCCCCAAATTCAATTACCAGGCCCTTCAGGTCTGGTATGGATATTAAGTGGAACCCCCCTCTTTTCCTGCGGCCTGCCAGGTTGCATGCTCGGATAAAGCATCTGGTATGTTTTTTTTGGGGGGATCTCCACGCCATTTTTTTAAAAATTTGGGGTGGAGCTCCCCTTAAAATCCATACCAGACCTGAAGAGTCTGGTAATTGAATTTGTGGGGACCCCCACGCTTTTTTAATTATTTTTTATCAATGACTTTTCTATGTATTGCCGGGAGCCGACAATTCATTAAT
The DNA here is from genome assembly GCA_029206835.1 of Rana muscosa. Taxonomy (NCBI): domain Eukaryota; kingdom Metazoa; phylum Chordata; class Amphibia; order Anura; family Ranidae; genus Rana; species Rana muscosa. The sequence continues at coordinate 492,194,365 of CM055118.1, forward strand.
AGCCGCGAGTGAGTTTTAAATGACTTTTTTTCCTTCAGAAATGACACTTTGTGCAGGGACAGTTCTAAGCACGGGAAACAAGCGTGAATTTACAGGCATACTTTAGACACCCCCCAGGTACGAAATTTAAAGGAATGGTTCACTTTCATTGTTTGTTTCACTTTAAGCATTATTAAAATCACTGCTCCCGAAAAAAAATGTCCGTTTTTAAAACTTTTTTTTTTGCATTGATACATGTCCCCTGGGGCAGGACCCGGGTCCCCAAACACTTTTTATGACAATAACTTGCATATAAGCCTTTAAAATTAGAACTTCAGATTTCTCCCATAGACTTTTCGAATTTGCCGCGAACACCCCAAATTGTTCGGCGAACAGGCAATGTTCGTGTCGAACATGAGTTCGACTCAAACTTGAAGTTGATCCCTATTTATTATATTGCAACTTACCAATTTTTAGATGCTTTTTCTTTTTTAGGCTTTCTCTTTTTTGTATTTTCACTTGGCGATCTGGCCTGCAAGTCTGCTGTTTTCCACAGAACAAGCTGTTCTGCAGATGTAGCAGTTTAAAGTGTTGAGACAAAACATTTACCACTGACAGGGGCGCTTACAGTGATCGGCTTTTTATTCATGTCAATTTTTATCCAAAATGGGGGGGATTTTTTTGCTGTAACTGTAGTGTGAACAGGAGTTTGGCTTCAATTTGTTTAGTGTATCTAAATCTGCTAGTACATCTACCCTTCCATGCCCCCAGACTGACAATACCACTGCCCAAAGGTGCCCCCTGTGCTTCTTCGTCCAGAGTGGGGGCACTTTAAGGCTTTATGCACACTGGTTTACTGTAAATGCTGTTTTTCTCCTGGAGAAAATCTGCGTTTTAAAAACTCACTAAGCTGCCTCTAAAGTCGGCGGCTCCTGAACTCTGGGTTAAGTGAAGAACTCACCTGCAGTGCAAGAGGTAAATGCTTGTTTTGTCTCTGGGGGTAAAGGAATAAGTAGATATACTTTCCTTTTATTCCTTGCTTCCATAGGCATCCTCTGGTAGGGGTCCATTCACATGGGAGATTAGTACATCCTGCAAACTCCAGCAGCAAGAATGTGCGGAGTTCTGCGTCTGGAAGAGCTGTGGCCGTTCAATGCAATAACTAACAAGCTGACAGTGACTGCAGCTCTCTGACTGTTCGATTACCTACATCATCTGTCCTTTAAATAGTTGTGCAAATAGTCACGGAGAGCTGCAATGACAGGCTGATGGTGGACACGACTATTCGATTAGATACAGATGATGGTGGCTGGGTAGAGTCTCTGTCTGTCTGTTCAGCCATGATCACTGCAGGTAATCACTGGCTGTGTGATCAGCCTGTCGTTGCATCAGATGGCCGCAGCTCTTAACACACATCTGTAATTTCAGATGTAGGAATCTGCAGATTCTTGCCTCTGGCATTTGCATTGTGTCCCAATCACCCCTCTGGAGGCCAAGCCGCTTCCCTTTCTCGCTCCACCAGGCACAGGCATTCTAAAGGGGTTCATGTACAATGCACTACCAGCAGTCCTGCATTGTACCATAAGGATGACAAGCCCTGCTCACATCTTAAGAGTGCCGTCCACCAGGGGAGCGAGTAACAAGGCAAGCATAACTGCTTATTTCTCTGCACCTGGACAGAATGAGCATTAGACCCTTGTAGTCTAGGGGACCCCGCTGCTAACCTGGAGTTCAGCTTTAACCACTTCCTGCCCAGCCTATAACAAGATGACAGCTGGGCGGGCCTTTCCTCGATCCGGGTGGACGTCATATGATGTGCTCCCGGATTGCGCAGCGACACAATCTGTCACCGACTGTGTCCACGGGACACAGCCGATGACTGATCAGTGTACCAGCTTGCTGCTGGTACCATGTGACCGTTGTGCCCAAGCACAGCAGGTCACATGACCGTTGTAAACAATGGATGGCTTCCTTTATGCCATCCATTATGTTTAGCTGTAATTGGTCAGTGTGATCAAATGGTACAGACGGGGCCAATCACAGCCCATCTGTACCATGTGATTAGCTCTGGCCAATCACAGCTAATCAAAACAAACTGAATGAGGCCTCTTTCACACTTGTGCGACTTGTGCGATTTGGGACTGCAAAGTCACATGACACGTCGTACCCCATAATTTCCAATGAGTACAGTTCATATCTGTGCGGCTTTGATTTAAAAAAAATATACCCCACGTCACTTTAGTGGTGCTTCAAAGCCTCCCGTAGAACTCTTTGACAAAGCTCGCTTAACGCACCTGCGGCTTTTGAGAGGCTTTAATTCAGCTTTAGCTTCACTTTGTTTTGGAGAAATTGCAGGAATGACTCACTCTATCAAGCTTCAAGAGAGCATCACCAAAGCGTCATCAAAGTACCACTGAAGCATCAAAAACATATCATAAAAGTATGTTGAAGCGGTAGGCGCTTTAATGTGTGTTGAAGCCAAAGCAAGTGTAAATGAGCCAAAATAAAAAGGTGATTTTTTTTTTTTCTTTCCTTTTTCGTTTATTTAATAAAAAGTAAACTCTGTGGTAATTACCACCTAAAGAAAGCTCTATGTGAACAAAATTGTATTTTGGGTACAGTGTAGCAGGACCGTGCATTTGTCATTCAAAGTGTGACAGTGCTGAAAATTGGCCTGGGCATGAGGGGGGTAAAAGGGCCCAGTATTGAAGTGGTTAAGCACCACGTGTTCCTTGTTTTACTTGAATGTTTTCCTAATAATATTCATGTAGGTTTAGTGAACACCAGGCAGGTTATTCTGTGTTTTATGAGTTGTTTAAGGTCTGCTAACTATAGTAAGTATTGGTAAAGTATTTATTATGGTAATCTATTGATCTTGTTTTACAGGCTTTCAAGCTGTATTTATGATCCACTTAATGCAGTGTGTGTGTGTGTGTGTGTGTGTGGTGGAAGTAACGGCGAAAGGTTCATGCCTTTTTTTTAAAGCTGAAGGTTAAACCTTGAGTTTTTAATGGATTATTCCTTTTTAGTACAGTCTCATAACACTCATGCAGAGAGAAAAAAAAAATCTATGACATGTCTCATTCTAGGTAGAGCTTTTTATAACCTGTGTACTACATTAGAAGAGCGCTGTTGTCTTGCAGCGCTTGGGTCCTTGGTTTAAATCCCGTCAGGATTATGATCTGCATGGGGTTTGTTTGCCCCACGTTTGCATGGGATTACTTTGGTTGATTTGAATAAGTCCAGCTCAATTTTGTGTCCAAATAAGACCGCTAAATAGTAAACACTTAAAGGGGTTGTAAACCCTCCTGTTTTTTCACCTTCATGCATCCTATGCATGAAGGTGAAAAAACTTCTGTCAGTTACCAGCCCCCCGTTTTTACTTGCCTAAGCCCTGCAATGTCCCATGCCAAGGACGCGCACTCTCTCTGCCCGGGGTTCTTGGCTCTGGATTGGACAGATTGATAGCAGTGCAGCCATTGGCTCCCGCTGCTGTCAATCAAATCCAGTGACGCGGGCGCCGGGGGGGGGGGTGTGGCCGAGTCCTACATTTGGCGGCTATGGACACCGAATGCTGGACACGGGCGTGCCCGCAGATAACCCCCCCTGGAGAGCGCTTCTCCTAGGGGGTTATCTGATGTGGGGAGGAGCCGCGAGTGCCACCGAGGAACCCCAGAAGATGGCGTAGGAGCTTGTGCTATGATTTCATCACAGCAGAAGCCGATCAGTGGGTGCCGACCAATGGATGCCCACCGGTACTCGCTGATCGGTGAGGAGACAGACTATTCGGTGCTCTGCCCGTCAGCAGGGATGTGCTGGATTTTGTCAGCGTCATTAGTACAGTGACAGTGCATATTTTTAGCTCTGATCACTGTATTCATGTCACTCTTTCCAACAAAGTATCAAGTGTCAGTTGAGGCTGGTATTTACTATAAGAAAATCAGGCGACCGATCCAATTTTTCCTCGTTATTTCACAGGAAGTTGGAACCAGGGTAGGAAACAATGTACCAAGATTTTCATACAACAAAGGCTTTTTTCTTTTGTTTCTTGTTTCTGATTTATATGTGGTCTTTCGTTTCTGATTTTATGAAAATCGTATTCAAATGGTACTTATTCAATGAAAATCGTTCGTTCTGTTAACGTACAAGAACAATTTTGAAGTTTGTCCCTTTTTTGGAAATTTTTGTTTGCAGTCTGAATCCAATGTCAAAAGTTGTGTTTACACTATGCAAAAATCGAATGATCGAGCCTTGTACAGTATTTTTTTTTCTTCCAGGTTTTCTCATAGTGTGGTACCCCCTTTAATGTCAGGTTGTCCACCGCAATGTCGCTGATTGCCGCCATTATTAGTATTAAAAAAAAAATATATAATAAATGTAACTTTTTGCTATGAAACAGATTAAAAAAAAAATAAAAAAAAAAAAAAAAATGAATCAAATTTCTTCATAAATTTAAGCCAATATGTATCCTGCTACACATTTTTGGTAAAAAAAAAAATATATATATATATATATATATTTTTTTTTTTACCAAAAATGTGTAGCAGGATACATATTGGCTTAAATTTATGAAGAAATTTGATTCATTTTTTTTATTTATTTTTTAATCTGTTTCATAGCAAAAAGTTACATTTATTATTATTTTTATTATATATATTTGTTTTAATTTGATCAGTCTTCTTTTTGTCTTTGCTTTATACAGTATCTCACAAAAGGGAGTACACCCCTCACATTTTTGTAAATATTTTATTCTATCTTTTCATGTGACAACACTGAAGAAATTACACTTTTCTACAATGTAAGGCTCCATGTACACAGAAGCTGATAAACTGCAGTTTATTGACGTTTTTTGGCGTTTTTTTAAAAAAGCCCATTAACTGCACTCTGTTGGCCTATGTGTTCATGTACACATAACGTTTTTTTAGCTTTAATGAGCAGTGGAGTTAATGGGCTTTTTTCTGAGCGCAAGAAATTCGCGTTCAAAGTGCCGTTTTTCGGCAGAAAAAAAACTCTCAAAAATAAAAAAAATTTATTATTTTTTTTTTTTTTTTTGCTAAAAAAAGCTACACTGAAAAACGCTAATAAAAGCTATTGAACGTTTTTGAGCTTCTGTGTACATGGAGCCTTAAAAGTAAAATGAACAAAAAAAAAAAAATATATATATATATATATATATATATATATATATATATATATATATATATATATATATATATATATATATATATATATATATATATATTTTTTTTTTTTTTTTTACAGCGCCCCTGCTCCCGTGAGCTCGCATACAGAAGCAAACGCATGCGTATGTCCCGCCCACATATGAAAACGGTGTTCAAACCACACATGTGAGGTATCACTGCGAACGTTAGAGCAAGAGCAATAATTTTGTCCCTAGACCTCCCCTGTAACTAAAAACATGTAACCAGTAAAAATATTTAAAACGTCGACTATGGGGATTTTTAAGTAGCGAAGTTTGGCGCCATTCCAGGAGCGTGTGCAATTTTGAAGGGTGACATGTTGGGTATCTATTTACTTGGCGTAACTTCATCTTTCGCATTATGCAAAAACATTGGGCCAACTTTACAGTTTTTTGTGCTTAAAAAAATAAAAATAAACAGTTTTTATCCCCCCAAAAAAACGCATAAAAAAAATTGCTGTGCAAATACCGTGCGAGATGATGATAAAAAGTTGCAATGACCACCATTGTATTCTCTAGGGTCTTTTCTAAAAAAAACATAGATAATGTTTTGGGGTTCTATGTAATTTTCTAGCAAATAAATTATGATTTTTACAGGAGAGAAATGTCAGAATTGGCCTGGGTGCTCCAGAACGCCTGAAGGTGCTCCCTGCATGTTGGGCCTCTGTATGTGGCCACGCTGTGTAAAAGTCTCACACATGTGGTATCACCATACTCGGGAGTAATAGCAGAATGTGTTTTGGGGTGTAATTTGTGGAATGCATATGCTGTGTGTGAGAAATAAACTGCTAATATGACAATTGTGTGAAATAAAATAAAAAAATCTTGATATTGCAAAGAATTCTGGGAAAAAATTACAACTTCAAAAAACTCTCCATGCCTCTTTCTAAATGCCTTGGAATGTCTTCTTTCCAAAAGGGGGTCAATTGGGGGGTATTTGTACTTTTCTGGCATGTTGGGGTCTCAAGAAATGACATCAGTACTTCAGGTGTGATTAATTTTCAGATATTGGCACCATCGCTTGTGGACTCTAACTTTCACAAAGACCAAATAATATACACCAATTTGTACTTATTTTTACCAAATATATGTAGCAGTATACATTTTGGCCAAAATTTTATGAAGAAAATTTACTAATTTGCTAAATTTTATAACAGAAACAAAGAAAAATTAATTTTTTTTTTTTACAGAATTTTCAGTCCTTTTTTTTTTTTTTTCTTTTATAGCATAAAAAAACCAACGGTGATTAAATACCACCAAAAGAAAGCTCCATTAGTTTGGAAAAAAGACAAAAATGTCATATGGGTACAGTGTTGTATGAGTAATTGTCATTCAAAATGTGAGAGCACCAAAAGCTGAAAATTGGTCTGGTTATTAAGGGGGTTTAAGTGCCCAGTTGTCAAGTGGTTAAATTTGGTGTTATCGCTCACTCTCATACTGGTCACTGAAAGTTCAACATGGCACCGCATGGCAAAGAACTCTCTGAGGATCTGAAAAAAAATTGTTGCTCTACATAAAGATGGCCTAGGCTATAAGAAGATTGCCAAGACCCTAAAACTGAGCTGCAGCACGGTTGCCAAGACCAGTGGTCATCAACCCTGTCCTCCCTTTTTTTTATTTTTTATATAAATTCTTTATTTTTTCACACCAATAGTAATATACATACGTACATCAACACCTCCGACTTCCATTACAACTAATATTTTCTTCAACATTGCCAATTACTACCACATATCTCAAACAGTTGTATTATCTTTAAACCTAAACTCCTCATTTAATCGTGCTTCCTCATAATTCTAATACAACCCTGTGATAATTCCTACTCTTATTACAATTACATTTTCCTTTATTTCCTTAACCAGGGATAGCCCTGGTTATCCTCCCCAGCAGAAATGAACAACGTTATTAAGAAAAAGGAGAAAAGAGGGAAAAAAATAAAAATATTTTGCCCTCTCCTACATCCCAGGACTTTAGGAATTTTGTTCCCTATATATAATATTGGGCGTCCAGACCTCCCGATACCTCTCTTCTTGCTCTCTCAGCATCATGGTAAGATTTTCCATTTGTTGGATCTCTGTTATTCTCCCCATCCATTGTATTTTAGTTGGGGCTACCGTACTTTCTCTTGTCATCCATGGACTGACACAGCGTGTCTTATACACCTTTACACGTGGGTTATGTCCCTGCTTGCAGGAGAAGACCTAGGCAGAATGTGAGATGTTATACATACATTCTAAACAGCCAGAGCTGAACAGCCCCACCCAGGGGGGTGGTCCCTCCGGCATAACCCTCCCACTGCAGCCAGCAGACCTCCAGTTTTTTTCTGCCTAGCAGAAGGAGAAGACGTGGCTCTCTCAGGAGCCAGTCTCCTGACCTATTTTTATTCCTTTTGGAATTTTTTCCTTTTTTTTTTTTTTTTTCTTTCTCTCTCTCTCTTGAGATCTTCTATCAACTGTCGGCTGGGCAACAGGTTGAGTACAAGATATCCTCGTAGTCTTCCCTGTCCGACCATCGAGCGTGCTGATCCTCGCCTTGTGTGCGTGAGACTCAGTTCACGACATGCCCCACGACTCCAGGGGTGGCCGGTGGGCTTCCAGCTCCGCGGTCCTCTCAAGCTAGAACAGTCCGGCTGTATCTTTCGCGGTGGACTGGGCCGACAGCTACTCAGTACCGCACTGTGATAGTTCTGTCAGAAACACACCAGTGGGTCCCTCAGGGGACGGGTAAGTAGTCTCTCCTGGCTGCAGGTGAGTACATGCTGTGTGTTTCTTATGTGGAGGATTTCCCTGTCTCCCCCTGTGTTTTTTAATGTCACTCTCTGTGCACTTCGCTGGCGCTGTACTGTGTGGGGTGCCTGGGGGCCATACTGTCCTGGGGGGGGGGGCTCATGCTGCTCTGCATTTCGCTGGGGCTGTTTATTTGAGAGTGAGAGGCCTGGGCGCCGTTTGGCGCCATGTTTGGTGACTGTGCTGTTTTTTACATTGGCGGCCATCTTGCCGTGGCCGCCAAAACACATTGCGGCGGCCATTTTCTTGTAGCCGCACCTTCTAGCTCTAGTTTGGCCTCTAGCGCCGCTCAGGAACGGCGCGAATCTCCTCACAGTCTCTCTCTACTCAGCTCACTCACGCTGAGCAGCGCGGCGCGGAGAGACAGGGCAGCGGAACCGAGCGGTCCTGGTCAGGTTGGTGGGTCCCCTGGGCATTCCCCTACTTCAGTCAGCACAGCCTGTGGGTGGTCTGAGAGGGACATTATGGAGTCAGAGTCACCAGCTTCCCCTAACATGCCAGAGGCAGCAGCCAGTGCTCCAGCACCTGCGGTCCCTATGGACCAGTTGTCGGCAGTCCTGGAATCATTTCTGACCAGGATGGAAGCTGTGTGTGAGCACAAGGGAGCAAAAAAGCGCCCTCTCCCCACTTTATCTCCACAAGGGGAGTGCTCTGATTCAGATATGGGCCTAGCTATTGCTGCTCAGGACCCTAGCTCTGAATATTTGGATGGTTTTGAACAGGACATTCCTTGTGAGGAAGACTCCAGTTCTGAGTCAGTAAATGACAGGGCGCTTGTTAGTGACCTCATTGATGCTGTGAGGGACACTCTCAAGCTAAATGCTGCGACTGCAGAACCTCAGGCGGATACAGTCTCCTTTAGTTCTTTTAAGACCAAGCCTTCTAAAAAGGTTTTTCCATATGTACCTTTCTTTGACCAGCTCATTGACCAGGTCTGGGAAAAGCCGCAGAAGACTTTCATGGTCCCGCGGCGTTTGTCTATTAGATACCCCTTTGAAGACGCCCTGCTTAAAAAGTGGGCTTCTCCCCCGGTGGTCGACCCTCCAGTCGCCCGTTTAAACAAGGCCACCACTCTCCCGATGGAGGGGACTCCTGCGTTTAAGGACCCCACTGACAGGAGGTCAGAAGTGGTGAGTAGAGCCATGTTCGCCTTGTTGGGATCCGCCCTACGGCCAGTAGTAGCGGCGACCCTTGTGTCTGTCATGTACCTGGGTGTATTTGAACCGGGATCTTCCTGGTCCCAAAGCTGCAGCCTTACCTGTTGCGCTACTGAGCAGATCTAGACTTTTTGGAAATGTCCTCTCAGTATTAAACATTACCTTGGACTCACCAGCCCCACCTACTGCCAGCTGTGGACAATTTTCAATCAAAGCAGCCCTTAAAAAGGAAGTGATGCTATCTCTCAGCGCCCGTTTGTGTGGAATAGCTCCCTGGGTGTTGTGACTGCTTTTTGATCCTGATTTTCGTGTTGAACTTCTGCCTGAATTCCTGACTACTCTCCAGCCTGCTGATTTTGTACTTCACTGCCAGCTCGTGTATGACCTTTGCCTGCCTGACCACTCTCTGGATTTCGATCGTGTACCATTTTGCCTGATCTGTTGCCAACCTAATCTGCCTGACTACGTTTTCGCCTGAATCCTCAGCACACAAGTTCCACTTCGGACACTACCTATCACAGGTACCTTACAGTGTCTCAGACACTCACGGAATGGGCAAAAATTTTGCACCAAACTGCAGGAGTATAACCTTCCTCCAGACACTATTGCTCTGGCCCACCAGATGGTGCAGGGTCTGATATATGTGTGCGACGCCACGTTGGACGCGGCCCCTTTAATATCCAGGGCCTCTGTCTCGGCGGTGGTATTGCGTCGTCTCATCTGGTTGAAATGCTGGTCTGCTGACCTAGCCTCTAAGAAGCTCCTGACGGATCTACCTTTTAAGGGTGGTAGACTTTTTGGTGCTGCTCTGGATGACATCATCAAGGATGTCACGGGAGGTGAAAGCACTCTCCTTCCTCAAACTATCAAGGGTAAGGAGGCCCGACGTAAACCGGGTCCTTCCTTTCCAGCAAAAAAGTTTTTTTTTTTCGTCCGTCAGAGTCCACGGGTAAGCCATCCCAGACTGACAACAGTGCGGCTGGCAGGCACAAGCGCCCCTGGGTGCGTAAGCCGAACAAGCCGGCTCCCAAGCCCGCCTCCGCGTGAAGTCTTGCCCCCGCCCGTCTCTGGGGTGGGGGGACGACTTTGCAGGTTCACGGATCGGTGGACCTCCCGGATCTCCGACCGGTGGGTGTGCGAGGTGGTCACCTCAGGATACAGAATAGAGTTCCGCTCATGGCCCCCAGACAGATTCTTTCCCTCAAATCTCCCTCTCCTTCCTGCCCGTCGGGCAGCCCTCTTGGGGGCTGTACAGGATTTGATCGGGTCCGGAGTAATTGTGCCGGTTCCGTCCCAGGAGAGGTTTCAGGGGTTCTACTCGAATCTGTTTGTTGTTCCAAAAAAGGACGGGGTTCGGCCAATCCTGGACCTCAAGGCCCTGAATGCCTTCGTGAAGGTGCAAAAATTCCGCATGGAATCCATTCGCACAGTGATCGCGACACTCCATCAAGGGGATTTTCTGGCACCCTTGGACATCAAGGACGCCTACTTGCATGTTCCGATCTGCGCCAGCCACCAGAAGTTTCTGCGCTTTGCGGTCGGCGAAGTCCACTATCAATTTGTGGCTCTTCCAAGGTGCTTGCTCCAGTCCTAGCTTTGCTGAGACAGCGAGGCATTGCTATCGTGGGCTATCTGGACGATTTTCTTCTAAGAGCAGACAGTGGCTCAGAATTGGAAGAAAGTGTGACTATCGTCAGTCAGACCCTCAGGGAGTTTGGGTGGCTCCTGAACGTTCAGAAGTCGGTTCTAGTCCCGACTCAGCGTCTGGAGTATCTAGGTCTGATTCTGGACTCCTTGGAGGCAAGAGTCTTCCTACCTCCAGACAAACTACTGACACTTCAGTCTGCAGTACGGGTGCTGACGTCCCGAAAATGATCGTCAATCCGCTTTTGCATGAGAGTCCTGGGACTCATGGTGGCCTCCTTCGAGGCCGTTCCTTATGCCCAAGCGCACGCCAGGGCTATACAGAAAGAGATCTTGTCCTCTTGGGACAAATCCCCGTTGTCCTTGGATCTTCAGATCCAGGTGAGTCACCTGGTCAGGGCGTCCCTGACGTGGTGGTTGAGGTCCCCGGCTCTTCGGTCCGGGAAGTCGTTCCTGCCCATCCAATGGATGGTGAACACGACGGACGCCAGCCTGACGGGCTGGGGGGGAGTCTGGGGAGTCCTGTCGGCCCAGGGGCTTTGGACTCTGGACGTAGCCCTCTTACCGGTCAATGTGCTGGAGATACGGGCAATCAGACTGTGCCTCTCCTCATGGTCGGAGAAACTACAGGGTCACTCCATCAGGATCCAATCGGACAACGCCACAGCAGTGGCGTATGTCAACCATCAAGGGGGGACTCGGAGCTCAGCTGTGGCTTCCGAGGTCGCCCGCATCCTGAGATGGCCCGAAAGAAGCGTGCCGGCTCTGTCGGCCGTCTACATTCCGGGCGTAGACAATTGGCAGGCGGACTATCTAAGTCGCCAGACGCTGGACCAGGGAGAGTGGTCCTTGCACCCGGAGGTCTTTCAACTCCTTTGCAGACGGTGGGGCACGCCTGATGGCCTCTCGACTCAATCGCACGGGGTCGAGGTTTGTGGCCAGATCCAGGGATCCCTGGGCGGATGCCTCGGATGCGTTGGTGGCCCCATGGGGTCAGTATCTCCTGATATACATTTATCCTCCGCTACAGTTGCTGCCTCACCTGCTCCGCAGGGTAGCGACCGAGGGAATTTCCGGTGATCCTCGTTGCTCCGGATTGGCCTCGGCGTCACTGGTACGCCGATCTGGTACGTCTCGTCGCAGACGTTCCCTGGCGGTTACCAATACGGGGGGACCTTCTGTCTCAAGGTCCTATATTTCATCCTGCTTTACAGTCTCTGGCTTTAACGGCATGGTTATTGAAAGCCAGGTGCTGAGAGACCGAGGTCTCTCGGATTCGGTCATTTCGACCATGTTAAGGGCACGGAAGTCTTCCTCCAGAAAGATCTATCACCGTACTTGGAGAGCTTACATCACCATGTGCGAAGAGCTGGACTGGCGCCCACGAACGTATTCCGTTCCCAGAATCCTGCATTTTCTGCAGCGTGGTGTGACCCAAAAGCTTGCTTTGAGTACCATTAAGGGTCAGATTTCGGCCTTAGCCATCTTCTTTCAGCGACCGCTGGGGGGGTCATCCCTTGGTTAGCACCTTTGTGCAGGGGGTTCGCCATGTGCTCCCCCCTGTCAAGCCTCCTCTCCCCCTGTGGGATCTGAATTTGGTGCTCTCGGTTCTCCAGGAACCTCCCTTTGAAAATATTAGAGATATTCCCCTCTTGACTTTGTCTCAGAAGGTGGCCTTCTTGGTGGCCATTACTTCCATTAGACGAGTGTCTGAGTTGGCGGCCTTGTCCTGCAAGTCGCCCTTTTTGGTCATCCATAAGGATAAGGCGGTGTTACGTCCGCGACTTTCTTTTCTGCCAAAGGTGGTCTCGGCCTTCCACTTAAATGAGGACATTGTCCTCCCGTCCTTGTGTCCTCACCCATCGCATCCCAGAGAGTTTGCGCTTCACACTTTGGATGTGGTACGAGCCTTGCGGGTGTACCTGTCTGCTACTGCTTCTATTCGGAAGTCTGACTCACTATTTGTGGCTGTCTCTGGTCCAAAACAGGGCCAAGCGGTTTCGTCTGCCACCATTTCTAGGTGGATCAGACAAACCGTCATTCAAGCTTATGCTCTCAAGGGGCGGGCGCCTCCCTTTCCGGTTACGGCACATTCCACCAGGGCAATTGGTGCTTCCTGGGCTTTCCGACATCAAGCGTCGGTTGCACAAGTGTGCAAGGCGGCGACCTGGTCGTCTGTTCATACCTTTTCTAAGTTTTATAAGGTTGATGTGGCTGCATCTTCGGATGCTTCCTTCGGCCGCAAGGTGTTGCAGGCCGCTGTTTGATGTTGCAACTCCTCCGTTGAGGAGCTCTGCCTTGTTTGGAGTGAAGTTTTTGGTTTTCCATTTATACTGCTCCCATCCCTCTTGACACTGCTTTGGGACATCCCACGTGTAAAGGTGTATAAGACACGCTGTGTCAGTCCATGGATGATAAGAGAAAATAGGATTTTTGTACTCACCGTAAAATCCGTTTCTCTGGCATCCATGGACTGACACAGCACCCACCCTTCTTTTCGAGTTTGTACTGCTTTGTTACGAACTGAGGTCTGCTGGCTGCAGTGGGAGTGTTATGCCGGAGGGACCGCCCCCCTGGGCGGGGCTGTTCAGCTCTGGCTGTTTAGAATGTATGTATAACATCTCACATTCTGCCTAGGTCTTCTCCTGCAAGCAGGGACATAACCCACGTGTAAAGGTGTATAAGACACGCTGTGTCAGTCCATGGATGCCAGAGAAACGGATTTTACGGTGAGTACAAAAATCCTATTTTTCCAAATAATCGGAATACAAGCTTTTGCTGCCTTAAAAGGGAATTTTTATATTTTTCAATCGATAGCGGGCTATCGTGCAGCAGAAAGGCTGCCGGGTTTTCTCCAAGAGACACGTCTGTAATTTCTTTAACTGTTTCAGAGACCATCTTCCAAAATTCTTTTAGTCTAGGGCAATCCCAAAATATGTGTAACCTAGTGCCCTCTGCACCTTGGCAGTGCTAGCATTGCTTGGATACTTGTGGAAATATCCAATTCAATACTGCCGGGGTTCTATGCCACCTAGTCAAGATTTTCCACCCTCCTTCTTGATATCTGGTTGCCATTGACTCTTTGTGAGTAAACAAAAATATTTTCTTTTTCTGCATCTCGGAGAAGGTGACACCCAGGTCCCTTTCCCATGCTTGTAGAAAAGCCAATTCTTGTGGGGCTTCTGACTCTATCAGCAGGACATACATGGCTGAAAGTGAATGTCTCAGTGGTTCCCCTTTTAAGCATATCTGTTCAAACCTGGATGGTGTACGTACTTCTGGCGCTCATTGCATAATTGACCGTAGGAAGGCATTAAGCTGTATTCGCCTAAATTAATCAAGATCTTCAGAAAACACTCGTTCAATCTCCCCTTTAGTCATTACATTGTTATCAATCGAAAAATGTATAATCCTGCTCATTCCCCGCCGCCTTAAAGCGGAGGTGCAGCCAAAAAAAAAAAAGTCAGCAGCTACTAACAGTGTAGCTGCCAGGGGCGGATCCAGAGTCTTTTCTCGGGGGGGGGGGGGGGGCACTGCCAAAAAATGTTTTAAATTCACCAGAGAAATTACCGTTTAACATTGGAGTCTATGGAAGGGGTGCCCGGCTTTAAAAAATCAGTGCTCCCTGGCCGTAGGTTTTCCAGACACCAAACTTTGCACACTTGTAGAAGAGACATTGGGCTACATGTGTGCCAAGATTGGGGCAGCAGCAGCTGCAGAACAAGTACTGTATATACTCGATTATAAGCCGACCCGTGTATAAGCCGAGGCACCTAATTTTACCCCAAAAAACTGGGAAAACTTATTGACTTGATGTGACAGGAGGGTCACTTTGGACACAGTGTGAGCCAGGAAAAAATGGACATTAAGAAATATCTCTTGGGCTACCTAAAATCGGTCTGTAATATTTATCCACCATATCCCCAAGGATATCTGTGAAGGACTATTTACTGTTTCTGAACTCAACAGGTTAGTTGAGAAATGCTCATGTGTCACCTATCTGCTTGTGTAATGCTAATGAGCCTCACCTAGGCTACAGGTCCTTTCATTGTGATGATGTGGATTGGAGCTTAGTAGACCGTCTGGCTGCCTATTATTATGGGATGTTTAAGTGTCTTCTGTGAGGAGGGGGGGGGGGAAATCACCCCTCCTGCTAAGACTGGTTATCAAATGAGAAGTTTGAACACACCTGACCTGTATCACCATTGTCATTGGATAGTTTAACCCGCCCTGTTCCCCCAAGGATCAGGCGCAAAAAAAAAAAAAACAGAGCAAGCAAGTGAGTGTGACAGATGGTCTCGGGGGGGGCAATTGCCCTGTTGCCCCCCCCCTGGATCCGCCACTGGTAGCTGCTGACTTTTAATAAGGACACTTACCTGTCCTACTCGCCCGCGATGTTGGTCCCGCCACGGCAATCGATCGCTGCTGGCAGATCCTGGCTCCTCCATCCTGAGTAAGGGAAACAGGCAGTGAAGCCGTAAAGGCTTCACTGCCAGTTTCCTACTGCGCATGCGCCACTCGCACGGCGCTTTGTGAATGGGCGGCTTGCCTCCTGGGATACACACAGTTCCCAGAAGGCAGCGCGCCCCATTCACAAGAAGAGGAAGAGGAAGGAGTACCACCGCGGATGAGAAGAGGCACATTAGAGGCAGATTAGGGGACTTCCGCATAGCAACAGGCATTTAGGGTGAGTGTAACATTTTATTTCTTTATGATTTTTAATGTAAACACTTTTTTAAGGGTGGACCTCCACTTTAATTCTTTGAAACCCTGGTCTATAAGACCCGGCTCGAAAGTCGCGGTACCCAGGATTGGAATCATGGGACTTGGATGTGTCGTCACCTTGGTTTTCCTAAATATCTTTATGATTGGAGCGTGGCACCTACCGTGGGGTGTCCCTTCACCACCTGTGGTATCTCTACATCCAAGAGCCATGCTATTCCCTCCAGAGGTATAGCGATTGTTGCTTGTTCCATGTGTATCCATGGTTTTTCCTTTCGAAGTGTACACCAATCCACTACCCTTGTTAAGTGTGATGCTTGATAGTAGCCCACCGGGGCCGGGAATCCAACCCCTCCTCTCTCTTTTTGATAAAGTCAGAATATCTCTACGTACTCAAGCAGATTTATCCGCCCAAATAAATCTTGTAAATCTTGATCTCAGGTCCCTCAGAAATCCTGCAGACAGCTTTATAGGTAGGGTCTGGAACAGGTATAGTAATCTCGGCATTGTCCTCAGGGTCCACTAACAGGCCAAGTTTGAAAAATAACTGAAATACATCACAGGTGATATAATTTGCTGCTTAGTGATTGCAGTATTCTAGTCTGCATCTCCCCAAGGTAATACATAAAATCTGGCCTGTTAGTGGGCCCTGAGGACAGGGTTGAGGACCACTGGCCAAGACCATACAGCGGTTTAACAAGACAGGTTCCACTCAGAACAGGCTTCGCCATGGTTGACCAAAGAAGTTGAGCGCACGTGCTCAGAGCCATATCCAGAGGTTGTCTTTGGGAAATAGACGTATGAGTGCTGCCAGCATTGCTGCAGAGGTTGAAAGGGTGGGGGGGGGGGCAGCCTGTCAGTGCTCAGACCATACGCCGCACACTGTATCAAATTGGTCTGCATGGCTGTCGTCCCAGAAGGAAGCCTCTTCTAAAGATGATGCACTGAAGAAAGCCTGCAAACAGTTTGCTGAAGGTAAGCAAACTAAGGACATGGATTACTGGAACCATGTTCTGTGGTCTGATGAGACCAAGATAAAACTTATTGTGTGTGTGTGTGTGTGTGTGTGTGTGTGTGTATATAAAACTAGAAGAAAGCTGTATTTGTGGGAATAAAGGACCTAAATGTCATATGTTTCATGTACAGCGTTGCGTGACAGCACAATTGTTAAAATAACGCAGTGCAGTATCGCAAAAAATGGCCTGGTCTTGAAGGGGGGTAAATCTTCCAGAGGTCAAGTGGTTAAAGAGGAAGTAAACCCTCCTCAAGAAAAATAAATAAAAATAAGACCCTGCAAGACAAAGGCATAATGAGCTAGTATGCATAGCATACTAGCTCATTATGTAATACTTACAGTAAAAAGTAAAATGGCGCAAAGAAAGTTCTGGCATAGTATGTAGTCCAAATGTCAGTAAATGATGTAAGCACCAGTGGCAGCTACCATAAGCAGACTCTGTAAAATATAATAAGAAAAGGAAGGTGCGCCAAACTAAGTGCAGTATTGCGATTTTAATAGCAAATAGTAAAAACAGCCAAATGGCTACTCACAGGATGATGGAATATATGAGGCATATATATGGTAAGAATGGTCCGGGGTCATCTATGGCAGTCTGCAGGGGTGGTGTAAATCCCAGATGAAGAAGGAGCTGGAGTCAGGTCTGCGGTGTCGGCAGGGAGAGTCTATGGCATCCAGGCGCCAAGGACGTGCGTGATGTATCCCTTCCAATACACAGCAAGGACCAGGAAGATGCACACGTCACTTCCGGTCTAACGGCACGCTGCGCTCCACGCTGAAGCGCATACTGTAGCGCATCTTCCTGGTCCTTGCTGTGTATTGGAAGGGATACATCACGCACGTCCTCGGAGCCTGGATGCCATAGACTCTCCCTGCTGACACCACAGACCTGTCTCCAGCTCCTTCATCTGGGATTTACACCATCCCCGCAGACTGCCATAGATGACCCCGGACCATTCTTACCATATATATGCCTCATATATTCCACCTTCCTGTGAGTAGCCATTTGGCTGTTTTTACTATTTGCTATTAAAATCGCAATACTGCACTTAGTTTGGCGCACCTTCCTTTTCTCATTATGTAGTACTTGCCTGAGATCGAAGCCCCCCCGCAGCGGCCGTCTTTCCTCTTCTCCACCGCCACCATCTCACTTCCTTGTATCGCGGCTCCGGCGCTGTGACTGGCCGGAGCCGCGATGACATCACTCCCGCGCATGCGCACGGGAGCCGGCAGTGACGGCTCGATAGCCTTTACTTACTGCTCAGTGCGCCTGCGCCGTTGTCTACGGTGCGAATGTTCCATAGACATCGGTGCCTGTTTTTGGGGAAATCGCTCCTTAACCGTGTAGGTTAGGGAGATATTTCTTGCACCTACAGGTAAGCCTTAATCTAGGCTTACCTGTAGGTCTAAGTGGTCTGTAAGTGTTTACAACCTCTTTTAAGCTTTGACAGAAAAAAAACTTGGAAACTGATTGGTTTCTGTGCAGAGCTGCACCAATTTACCTACACAGGGCTCTCTTCTGTCATTCGCTCAGCCTATCAACGGGTCCCGGCAATAAATCCTAGCCTGGGACCCTCTGATTGGCTTGTGCTGTAGCAAATGACAGCAAAGCTGGGGTGATGGGTGCGCACTGGCCCGCCCCCTATCTGGAACCACAAAATCACGTATGTGCCCGAAAGGCCGCCCTGTCGCAGTAAAAGTGTGGTGGGCGGTCCTGAAGCGGATAATAGAACAAGCTGAATTTAGAAGCTGATTGGCTACCATGCACAGCTGCACCAGATTCTGAGTGCTCCAGTTTTAGTAAATCCCTCCCACAAAGTCTGATAGCCAGGTCCTCCAGCCTGGGCCTTCAAGGTTGGCTCTAGTGAATGATATTTTAGCAGAAAGCCTGATGCTGATCTTGTACAATTATTACTGGAAAAGATGACTAAACTGATAACCGGTCTGATTTAAATGATCAAAGATATTTCAGTTGTTTTAGATTTCTCAGTAAATACAGATTGTTCCAGTTCGGAAAGCAGGCAATTTTAAAGATTGTCAAATTCATCATTCTAACGGCTAACATTGCGATTCTGTTATTTTCTTACTTCTCTTATTCTAGTGCTTGTTGTCTGTGCACTGCAATGTTGTTTATCTGTTTTTGCTTTTACTTTTTGGGAATGTCCCTTTTTTAACAATCTGCTTTTCGGCTTTTCAGGTTCAGTTCCAGAAGTTGCAACAGTTGCGATTGGCACAATCCCGAGCTCAGTACTATGGTGGCTCTTTGCCAAATGTAAACCAGATTAGCAGCAGCCCGTCTGATTTCCAGGTAAGACATTCTTGTTGTGTTTGGGGTTTTACTTTCTGAAGTTTGAGCAACGGAAAAGAATTTCGACTCGTGGCTGCCTGCTTTATTTTTCCACCTATTAGCTTATTTCTATATATTATATGGTTCTTCAGTAATTTCTTTAAAAATTAAGAGCTACAAAAACTGTAGCTTCTGACTTTTAACAAACACACACTTACCTGTGCAGGGATCCAGCACTGTCCTCACCTGAGCTGGTTTTGTCTCTGGTCCCTGTCGCCAGCATAACTGTGGGTAGCCGGTTGTGACTCCTTGCACCTTCACAGCTGGCTGCCCATTTTGTACGTGAGAGCTGCGCTTTGTAAATGACCCTGCAACCTTCTGGAAACTGATGTGTCCTAGAAGATTGCGGTCAGGGAAGAGTAAGGAGAACTTATGCTCAGATTGCTTAGGTGATCCGAGTGGGAGCGGGTACCTTTCACAAGTAGGTGCGCCCCACCCCCCCCCCCCATATGGCAGAGGAGGGGGGCGAGGAGCAGCAAGAGCCAACTTCCCCTTTTGGGTGAAATTCCGCTTTTGATCTCCAGGACTTTGTTGTTTATAGTCGTAAGGTTGTATCTCACAAGTTCAAGACCTACACCTGTTTGTTAAATTGTATGCATAGTCAATGGTGTGTTTTTTTTTAACAGTTAAAACATCTAACTTTATTTTTTGCCGTGCCTTGCAATGTTACAAAGCAAGGCACTGTTTATCTTTCCACTGTATTTAAATGTCAAAGTGACAGTTCGTTTGTTCCTATGTGGGGCTGTGGTGCCAAAATAGGTGGTGACTTCAGTTGAGCTTTAGTGCATTGTGGAAAAATGCAGCATGTCTGCTGTTTGTCACAATTCATTGCAATAAAGCTGAAGGCAGTGTTGCAGTGTGAACAAGGCACACAGAAAACCATTGCAGTGACTGGCATTTATCAAGTGCAGAAAAATACCAACCATTGTGTACCTCTTCAGGTGCCTTAAAGTGAACCCAGTTACAATAATACAACCCCAGTTGAAAAAAGGTTGGGACACCGTGTGTAAAATCTACAGAACATCAAATGTTTAAACTGAGAAAATGTACCATTTTTTTAGGAAATAAGTAAAGCATTTTTGAAATTGATGGCAGCAACGCATGTCCAAAAAATTGGCACAGGGCAATAAAAAGCTGGCAGGGTAAGTGGTACTAACCAGAAAGAGCTGGAAGAACATTTTGCAACTAATTATGTTAATTTGCAACAGGCCAGTAACCTGATTGGGTATAAAAAGAGCATCTTGGAGAGTCAGAAATAAAGATGGGAAGAGGTTCACCAATCTGTAAAAAGCTGCGTCTAAAAATTGTCGAACAATTTTTTTAGAATAAGGTTCGTCAATGTAAAATTGTAAAGACTTTAAATATATCGTCATCTACAGTACATAATATCAGAAGATTTAGAGATTCTGGAGAAATCTCTGGGCTCAAGGGACAAAGCTGGCACACAATATTGGATCCCTCAGATGGCACTACTTGAAATACGGGCATTATTGTGTGATGGTCATCACTGCATGGATTAAAGCATACTTCCAGAGATCACTGTCTGTGAACACAGTTTGTCATACCATCCAGAAATGCAAGGTAAAGCTCTGTCATGCAAAGAAGCCATATATGAACATGATCCATGAACACCACTATCTTCTCTGGTCCAAAGCTCATTTAAAATGGTCTGTGGAAAACTGTTCTGTTGTTCAGACGAAATTAAAACATTCTTTTTGGCGACTATGGATGCTGCGACCTTTCGTACCAAAGATGAGAGAACCTTTCTGCATGTTCTCAGCACTCAGTTCAAAAACGTACATCTCTGATGGTATGCGGGGGGTTTAGTGCGTATGGAATGGGCAGCTTGCACATCTGGAAAGGCACCATCAATGCTGAAAGATATAGCTAGAGGTGCACCAAATGGAAATTTTGGTACCGAAAATGCAAGATGCACTTGGCCCAAAACGAAAATGACTGTTTTTAAAATATGTATAATTGTATTCTATTCAACTTTTTAATTAATATTAGGGTTGTCCCGATACTGATACTAGTATCGGGACCGATACCGAGCATTTGCGTGAGTACTTATACTTGTGCAAATGCTCCCGATGCCTTTGCCGATACCTGGGATGGGAGAAGTCAGCGGAAGGAGTCGGCAAGCGGAGGGCGGAAGGGGCGGAGAGCGGAGCGGAGCATCCTCAGGCGGGTAAGCTTGCAGCCGCATCATGATCCAGCGGCGACCGGAGCTGTCACATTCGGTAAAGGAAGCGACGCTCCGTGTTGCCGTTGCATTGTCAGTGCTTGAAAATCTGCGACGCCCATCTTGGTACACCCTGCACTCGGCCTCAAAGCAGCAGAGGACATCTTGTTACACCCAGCCTATGTAGTTCAGACTGGGTGTAAAAAGATGTCCGCTGCTGCTTTTATTGAGGCCGAATGCAGGGTGTACTAAGATTGGCGTTGCAGAGGCAACATAGAAAAAGAAGTCCTCTTGTGCCTATAAGTGAACGCCATCTGTTAGTGCTGCTTAATCAGTGTCACCTATCAGTGCCCGCCACCTGTCAGTACTCATCAGTGCTGCAAATCAGTGCCACCTAATCTGTATTGTGCTTTAAAACTGTCACCTGGCATTAAAAAAAAAGTATCGGTACTTGTACTCGGTCTTAAAGTGGTATCGGGACAACCCTAAATATTATGAATTTAAACAAATGTAATTTTTTTGTTGCCCATTATCGGCACCTTTAGCGCAAGAAAAGTTCAAGAAAAATGCATCCCTTTTTAAATTCTATGTATGTCTTTTTACTGGTCTGTTGCGCTTCCATTGTGGTGTTAAAAATCTTGCTGCATTTTTGGTCAGTTAAAAAAAAAAAACGCACCTCCCAGTTGAAATGCATTGAAAACGCAGCAATAACACACCCATGTTACGTTTTTGATGCAGTTTTGGAGTCACATAACCTATGAAAAACACACCATCAGCATAGTAAAATCGTAATGAAATCGCATGTGTTTTTCAGTGCCATTATCGGCACCTTTTCTCTTATCGGCAAAATGCCAATAACACCGTTTTCGTCTGAACTGTTTTAGCTGCAAAATAGCAGCATATGCTCCCATCCAGATGATGGCTTTTTCAAGGAAGGCATTGAAAATTTCAGCACGACAATGCTAAACCGCATACTGCATCAATGACAACAGCATGGCTTCAAAGTAAAAGAGTCCGGGGGCTTAAAGTGATTGATTGTAAAGGCTAGTTTTAAAAATAAAATAAAAAAATAACAAACATATTATACTTGCCTCCTTTTGTGCAGTTGGATTTGCACAGAGCAGCCCGGATCCTCCTCTGCTCGGGTCCCTCTTTGCTGCTCCTAGCCCCTCCCTCTAGTGAGTGCCCTTTCAGCCAGCAGCTTGCTACAGGGGGCACCTGAGCTGAGTCAGAGCTCCCTGTATCCATTCAGACACGGAGCCCTGGCCCGCCCTTTCTCTCCCCTGATTGGCTGGCTGACTGATTTTGATTGACAGCCGCGGGAGCCAATGGTGCCGCTGCTGTGTCTCAGCCAATCGGGAGGAGTGTCAGGGACAGCTAAGACACTCGTGGACATCGCTGCAGAGAGAAGGGGCTCAGGTGAGTATTAGGTGGGCTGCTATACACAGAAGGATTTTTTTTATTGAAAATGAGATGCATGTGCAAACAATATATATATGCAGCAGATAATACAGCACTCTGGGGGGGAACAGCCCAGTTTAGACAAGGAACAGTGCATCTATGAAGAAGAAACCATAGAATCTGTCAAGGCTGTAACAACCTTAACAGGTACATGCATGAAAACAGAATATGAGGATTCTCTGAAGGTCCGACTGGAGCAAGGTTTTGTATCAACAAATTCCAGGCTGGGCCCCCGGAGCAACAAGGGTCCCCCCACCTTCGGCACCCCGATAGGGATCATGCTGTGCCAAAGGCGTGGTCCCCCCGCCACCCCCAGGTCCCCACCAGAATATAGGCTAACCAGTTGGGAAAGGGGAAGGGAACACTAGTGCTATCCTAACTACGTGAAGGTATTCCCCTCACTGCTATGGAATCGGTAGAGCCATAACAATCACCTGTTTAGGTTACAAGAGAAAAAAATAAACAAAAATAAGGATAGAAAGAGAGTAGAAAAAGAGAGCTATGAAGAGGGTGGGATAGGGGTGAGGGGAGAAGGGGAAGTAGGGTGCCCAGTTACGGGCTTAGTGTTGTGTAGCAACTGTGGGAATACCAGGGATAAGGGAGATTCCAACATATGCGGCCCAGGGTTCCCATATCTTTTGGAATATTGTGGAGGTATCGGACAGGATGCTGGACAACTTCCTGTGTCATAATCCACGAAATCTTCCTTTTGACTTTTAAGGACGTCTTAGGCTGTTTCCAAGATTTGGCAATCATAATTTTGGTGCCCAGTAAAATAAAGTGGATTAGCCTTTGAGTGGCCTTAGGAAGCTGTGGAATATGAGCATTAAGTAGGGCAACCTCAGGGGATCTAGGGACCTGGCAGCCGACCACCTTGTGGATCATTTTGAAAATAAGTCTACAGAAAGTGCGAATTCTTGGGCATTCCCACCTGATGTGGGCCATGGTGCCTCTGAAGCAAAAGGGATCTGCAGTAGGGAAAATAGGTGCCAGTCTAGAAGGAGTGTGGTACCATCTGGTGAGAATTTTAATGCTAGCCTCCATTAGGGAGACATGTTTGATACCCTTAAATGATTTGTTGAAAGCTGTATGCCAGGTCTTTAGATCCAAGCTGCATTGGAAGTCGGCCTCCTATGCCATCATGTAAGATGTTTTTTCCGAGGGGTGGGTGAAGGCAGAGTAGATTACCGAGATGCCACCCCTCTGCTCCATGGCTTGACTCATAAGAAGTGAATTTGCGAGGTAGGGGTTTGTCCGTCCATAATCCGTGTAGGAAGTGGGAGATTTGTCTAAAGCGGAACCTCTTGGAGTCCGGGAGCTCCAAAGTATTAATACAAAAGTTGAGGAAGATGGGGCCACTGGAGGTGAAATTCTGGCCTATGCGATAAAGCCCGTTTTCCAACCACCACTTGAAGTCTGTGATAGGCAAGCCAGGCGGAAAATCAGGGTTGTGGAAGATGTGAGCAAGAGGACGTCCCAGGGAGACTAGAGATGGATTGTGTCTGAGGGTGTCCCATAGAGCGTATGAGTGAGAAAGCACAGGGGAGAGTATGGGTGGACAGGATTTGGGGGCGCACCAGAGGAGGTAATCTAGAGTAAAGGTGGGGGCGGCTTGTTTTTCAATGCTAACCCAATCAGGCTTTTCATATCTGGAGTAAAGAGTTGAGAGTTGGGCCAATCTAGCTGAAAGATAGTATTTGTGAAGGTTTGGAAGTCCCAGTCCTCCCTTGCGTCTGTGTAGAAATAGTGTACTCTGAGGGATGCGGTACCCTTATTTACCCCAGGTGAACTTTAGTATTTTACTCTGTAAAGATCTTAGGTGATTTCTCCTGATTGGGATGGGAAGGGAGCGGAAAAAATATAAGATTCTCGGGAGTAAGGTCATCTTAATGGAGTTGATCCTCCTTAGCCATGAGAGACCGTGTTTGGGATTTTTTTTATCTTTAGAATGCATTAAGATAAACCTTCTGCCTTTACAACCACTTTAACTGGCCTGCCTGCAGTCCAGACCTTTCACAAATGGAAAATATCTGGTGCATCTTGAAATTAAAAATACTACAAAGAAGACTCAGGACTGTTGAGCAGTTAGAATCCCATATCTGGGACAACATTCCTCTCCCAAAACTACAGCAACTGGTCTTCTAAGTTCCCAGACACTTGCAGAGTGTTGTTAAAAGAAGAGGATGTTTTTGGCCCTGTCTCAACTTTTTTGAGACGTGTTGCTGCCATCAATTTCAAATTTTACCTTTTTTTTTTTTTCCCCCCCCTTTTTAAAATTGTACATTTTACCATTTTGAACATTTGATACGTTTTCTGTTTCAACCATTATTAGGTCTACAATTTAGAAAATAAACGATACAAAGTAGTGTGAAGACCTACATTTTGGAACATTCAGCATGAACGTTGCAAATAGTCGCCTGACAAAGGAGATGCTGACAAAAGCCTCAAAACAGTCCAAAGGACATCATGAATGATTAGTTGGGTACATCCAGAGACTGGACTCCAGTCTCCACTTTAAGGCCGAGACCAGCCACTACAATCTTAGACATAAGGGGTACCCATCTAGGTTAGAAGTACCTTTTTGGAATCGCAAGATTGCTTCCTCCCTTTATACAATGTTTCTTGTATCGAACAAACAACCAGAAGTCGTGTTTTTTTTTTTTGTTTACAGCTGGTGGCTGGCTTTAAGGAGCGGAGGGGATGTTCCCACTAAACCCCCTCCCGCCACTCGCCAGGGTTTTTCATGCTTTGCGGTTTTTGTTGGTTCTCCCGATAAACGATCCAACGGTGCGGCCAGCTAGTCCCAGGGTTGATCGAAAGAGATTCTCTATGGCCTTGGAGGACCGGAGCGACCAGTCCAGGCTGCAAGTAAACTTTTTTTTATTTAATTTTAACCACCTGCCGCCCTTCTACCGTCATGGCGGAGGAGCTGTGTGGCTCTTGTTCTGGGTGGAAGTCATATGATGTCGCCCCAGAACGACTGCTCTCGCACGACCGCGGGGGCAGGCAGAAGAGTGGCAATCATGGCCACGCCGTGTTGCTAGGACACAGCGTGACCCCGATCCCTGTAATTAGCCAATGACGTGGCTGTTTTAACCTTGTGATCTGCTGTGTCCAATCACAGCCGTTCACATATAAATGCGGAAGTGCCGGTAATCGGTTCACACTCAGTGTGTGGCTAGGAGAGCCGATCAGCGGCATCTCCTTGCAGGGGACACCCGGACACCCCCCAGTGCCTGCCCATCAGTGCCGCCTCTTCGGTGCCCATCAGTGCTGCCTCTTCGGTGCTCATCAGCGCATATCAGTGAAGGAGAAAAAAATCGTATTTACAAAATGTAAATAAGTTTGTCTTTTTTTTTTTTTTTTTGTAAAAAAATAAAAAACCCAGCATTTATTAAATACCAAGAAAAGAGAGCTCAATTTGTGTGCAGAAAATGATTCAAAATTAATTTGGGCACAGTGTTGCATGACCACGCAAATGTCATTTGAAGTGTCACAGCGCTGATACCTGAAAATTGGCCTGGGCAGGAAGGGGGTGAAACTGCCATGTTTTAAGGTGCTTAAAGCAAAAGATTAAAAACACTTTTGTTTTTGTTTTGTCTTTTTGCTTTTAAAGATAAAGCAGAGATTTGAGGTCTTTTAGACCCTGGATCTCTCCATAAAGAGGACCGATCATCCTTATTTCTATAACAATAACATGTTATTCTGATGACAACTTAAATTAACTGTACTTCTGGCTGTGGGGGAACATGGCACTCCTCTTCACCCCATTGCGCAGTGCTTGGTGCACAAACCCATTGTGCTTGAGGACACATGTCCTAGTCTGTTGCATTTTTACTGGGTTTTAATAATTTATAAGGGTCCAAATTTTCAAAAACATTTGGGCCCTTGGAATAATGTGTAGCTCCCACTTGACACGTGGGCTAATTCTTAAAGTGACACTAAAGGTTCGTTAGTTTTGTTTATAAAAAAATAAAAATAAATCATACTTGCCTCCACTGTGCATTTCGTTTTGCACAGAGTGGCCCCAATCCACCTGTTCTGGGGTCCCACGGCTACTCTCTCGGCTCCTCCCTGCAATAGATAACCCCCTCTGGGAAGCTCTCCCAAGGGGGTTACCTTGCGGGCGCGCTCCCGTGTCATACAGTCGGCATCCATAGCTGCGGAGTGTATGACTCGGCCCCGCCCCCCGGCGGCCGCGTTGTTGGATTTGATTGACCGCAGCGGGAGCCCGTGGCTGCGCTGCTATCAATCTATCCAATGAAGAGCCAAGAAGCAGTGAAGAGAGTGACGCGGGATCACACCTACTGAAATTCGGGGCTCGGGTAAGTAAAACGGGGGTTCGGGGGGGGGGGCCCGGACAGTGCAAGGTGTTTTTTTCACCTTAATGCAAAGGATGCATTAAGGTGAAAAAACACAAAGGTTTACAACCCCTTTTTAAGGCTGGTTTCACACTTCGATCAGAACTGGCTCACAGCAGGGGGCTCAGTGCGTCACTGTTCTCCATTTCAGGGACAAATCGGGCCTGGATTCGGACCTGAAACTGAGCCAAAGACGCACAGGACCCCTGTGCAATCTGCTCCGCAGCCGCCCCGGAGATGTGTGAACCGGCTTCATTGAGAGCCAGGCACACTCTCCTATCATGCGATTTGGATGTGGGGAAACCCTCATCCAATTCGCACTAGTGTGAACCCAGCCTAAAGGTAACACTTTATTCAGTAGGGATTTTGAATACTATTTTTAAATTGCCAGTTTCTCAGAATATTGCGTTTAGTTACTATACTAACCTTTTGTATTGCCATAATACACCTAAAGTGCATTGCAAATCGAACTTCTTTTGTGATAAGGCAGGGAAGGAAAGGTAAAGGTTTTTTGTTTTTTTTACATCTGTATTCTCGCAGGTGGCTTCCACCTTACCCTACTCTTGCTGACCATTGTCACAGGGACTGAAAACGAGTGAAAATAAACAGAGTTATCACTGAAACAGGAATAGAGGGGAAATCTTATTGGGAACACTTGTTATCGTGACAGCTGTATGAGCATGTTCCTATTCCTTTGGGGAGATCTTCTTTGACTTCCTGTTGTAATGCATCTTGAGGCAGGAAGTGAAGTAACAATAACAAACCCAGCCCTTTCCACAGCCCAGCGCTCCGCGAGGGGGGGCAGCAGACACTGACAGTCCCGACTCTCGGCTCAGAACAGAGGGGAGAACTGAGCGATTAGCAGTGTTTGATCGCTCAGTTCTCACTACAGAGTCGGCTGGGGACAGATGCAGCATCAGATCGATGCTGCATCACCTAGGTGAGTATATTGTGTTTGTTTTAGAAAGCCACACTTCTCTTAAAGAGGAAGTAAACTGTGTTTTTTTTTTTTTTTTTTTTTCTTCCCTGCAAAGTAAAGGCATTATGTGCTAGTATGTATCGCCTGCTAGCACATTATGGGACACTTACCTGCAAACGAAGCCTGTGTCGTCCCAGCTGGAGGCCGCATCCATCTTTGCCCATCTTCCTTCCGGGGCTGCGGACTCCGGCTGTGTGACTGGCCGGAGCGACGTGATGTCACTCTCGGCAGTTGCCGGTCACAGCACACGCTTCTGAAGAAACGGCACGGGCGGCCATTCCTTCAGAGCGTATGCGCTGATGACATCATTGGGGCAGTATACAGTAAATATCTCCTAAATGGCACACGTTTAGGAGATATATTTACAGTACCTTTTTTTTAGGTAAGCCTTATTATAGGCACAAATGTAGGAAGGCATACAACCTCTTTAAGAGGAAGTGGGCATTTTCATGGGAGAAAACTCTAACTATGGCCTGATGTCTGGATGTGTTTTACAATTTCGTAGACATGTTGAATTACCAAGTGTCTAGGGGCAATATCACTGCTGAATTATTCTAAAATTGAGATGCATTATTGAGCCCTGGTTCACACCAGTGTGGTTCACAGTGCGATTAGTGCAATTTGCACCTCTTATTTCATTGCGTCTTGGGACTTCATTTAACGGAAGTCCTATGCAAGTCGCAATGAAATCAGAAAAAAGTAGTGCAGAAACCTCTTTCAAAGTCGCTGTGACACGAGTCACGACGATTTGAATGGTACCATTGCAGGCAGTGGGGTGTGAGTTGTCATGCGATATGGAACTGACAAATTGTGTTCAGGCATTAACATTTGTTTTACCTTCTTTCACCAGGAGGTTAAAGCAATGTGCAAAATATGTAATTGCTACGATATATCAATACCTGTAATAAATAGTATCAATACCTGTAATAAATAGTAGGGATATTTTCTCTGTTTGCATCTATATGTGTTATTTTTTATGGTCTCTGTACCTGTATGACATTTTATCTCTTCGAAGTAGATGGATATAGTGTGCACATGGGTCATTTTGTAGAAGGAGGCAGTTATACAGAGGTGAATATGCTGTAGTCATAATGTGCTATGCTCTGCCTAGCTGCATGACTCTGATAAAAGCATGAAGTGCTTGGAACAAGCACATTTTTTTTTTTTTTTTTTTTTTTCGACTACTGTAAAAACTGTGGATTCTTTTGACACAGTGAATGTTCTAAAACGTTTCTCAAGCTTTAAAAAAAGTCCAGTTTTCACACATTAAGGGGCATCGTGCCTTAACAAAAATTGAACTCCTTTGAAAACATAATCTCCCTCTCCCCCGTCCCAGAAGACGATGGGACCATTCAGAAAGTGACTCGCGCATGCACAGTGGGAAACAGGCTATGAAGCCGTAATGCCCCGTACACACGTTCCGATTATCGGATGATAAAAATCGCTTTCGGATAGATCATTCGATAATCTGATCGTTGGTACACAGCTTTCGACCGCCGATCACGACAGTCCGTCCAACAAAATCTGAAGGGACAAACACGAAAACTTTGCTCGGACGACAATCGTTTAATCAGTACAGTATAAAAATCGCTAAAAATGGATAAACAAACACTGCACATGATCGTAAATACGAAAATAAACCAGGAGGACACATGGGGGTCACACGTATTTCACATACCTTCAGATACGTAGCTACGCACACCGGAAGGTTTTTCCAGAATCGTACGACAAAAATTGTACTTTTCGTAGAGCACATTTTGCATTGTTGTATTCGATATTTGTTTTATACAACAAAATGTGAACGATATGTCGTACGATAATTGGAACGTGTGTACGGGGCATAAGGCTGCCAGCTCCTGCATCCAGAGCTAATGAAGTTGTCCGGCTTCAGTGCCAACATCACGGGCTCCCTGAACAGGTAAGTGTCCTTATAATAAAAAATATAAATTTTCTTTTTCGTACATCACGGGACACAGAGCGACTTAGTCATTACTAATGGGTTATATAGTTTACCTTCAGGTGTTGGCACTGGCCAATTCCAAACCGGAAGTACCCTCCCCTATATAAGCCCCTCCCACCCGGGAGCACCTCAGTTTTTTGCCAGTGTCTAAGGTGTTGGCCAAAGAGTAACATGTGTTTTCACTGGGCTTGCGTACAGGTTCTTTTGGGCCTTAGTAAGCTGTTCCGGATCCCACCAAAAAAGCTTCATAGCTAAACGGTCGGTACCCGGGCCTTGCAGCAGAAGAGCAAGGTTTTGCCTGTAATGCTTCTCTTAGGAGGGCTGGACCCTGGGATCCAGAGCTCTGGTCATACCCACGACCAAGACGCTGTCTGTGCAGGGTGCTATACAGGTCCAGGGGAGTGGAATCCTTGGGAACCCGGTCCCTGAAGGTTTAATTACAATGCCTGCCGTGATAGGTGAAGTTTGGACTTTTGTGGACCAAACAAAGTCCTGCGGCGGGGATCAGGTAAGTGGGGGCCCCCAGGAACTTGGTTCTATTGGGGGACCCCCAAGCCTAATTTGTCTTTCTGTCTGTTACCTAACGGTATTCCCGCTAAATATCTGTGTTTGCCTATAACTACTGAAAATGTAAAATTTTAATAGTAGTCAAGAAAAAAAAAAAAAACAGGGACCGCGGTACCTGTGTTAAACCACTAGAGGCCGCTGTAGTCCATTTTTCTTGTAATGTGGATCTTTGGTTTTCTCAACTCAAAAGGTCCAGGCAGCTGGTAAGTTTCTCTGAGGGAATCCACTTCCTCTGCCCTGTTGCTGCGTTCATCCACCGCACAGGCCCTCCGGCAAAAAGGGCCCTGGCTCCTAGTCCTCTGTTGGTTTTCGAAAAGGGCGCCATTGGGGCGCGTGCACGCGCCTCCTATGAAAAAAAAAGGGGCGGGGCGGGTGGATGACGCTCGATGCGCGCCGCGGCGCTTCTGCGCATGTGCGGGCGTCCCAGCATGGTTAAAAGACACAGTACAAGTGTCAGCTGCATGCAAACAGAGCTAGCAACAAACAGTGGCACACAGAGGCGGTTGATGCAGGCATCCCCATAGAAAGGCACTTTAGTGGACACCAGCTGGTGTATAGCAGCACCTGTGTTAGACTATTACCAGCAAAAATTGGTGTATGACGACGGGAATACCTCAGCTTTGTGCTTAAAGGATATGTCGTCCAGACGCTCCGGAAATAGATCTTCCAGGAAGCCAAAGGGGTCTCCATCGGGCTCTGAGGATATTGGGCATGCTTGCACTGCACCAATCTCCCCTGAGAATGCAGAGGTCAGTAGCCGTAGAAACCCCGCAGGAATGCCTGGTGCTGCGGCTGTCCCCAGTCCACCTGCTCCTGTATATATAACAGAGGAGGTTTTATCCTCAACTCTGGGAGGATTAGAAGAGAGATTAACAGCATTGATCGCTGCTTCCCTATCTCAGGGAAAGCGCGTCCGATCTCCGTCTCCTCCTTCAGAGTGCCTGTTAGTGGAGGAACAGCCCCACACAGAGATCGACCTACCTGAAGGGGATCAGGATGAGGTTGATTCACTTATAGAGGAATCAACAGTGGAAGAACCTTTCTCAGCTTCTCAGGCTGAAAGATTATGGGTTCAGTCTCTGACTAACATGGTCCGATCAGCATTTAAAATGCCTCTGGCGGAACCACCATCCACTACGGTTTCCTCGCTGGGGTCGCTAAAAGCTCCCCAGGCGGTCTGTTCCTTCCCAATCCACCCTTTATTAGAAGGGCTTATTTACCAGGATTGGGAGCATCCTGATAAAATATTTGCTCCCCCCAAGAGATTTCCGGTGATCTATCCCATGGAGGATAAGTTCATAAGAAAATGGAGGGTCCCTATAGTGGACGCAGCCATCTCTTCTGTTAACAAATCACTGACATGTCCAGTAGATAATGTTCCAATGTTCAAAGACCCAATAGATAAAAAATTGGAGTCTTTACTAAAATCTGCTTTCTCTACAGCAAGTATGGTGACACAACCTGCGGTAGCAGCGATTGGAGTCTGCCAAGCAGTGAAAGATCAGTTGAAACAAGTCTTAAGGGACTTACCAGATCAGCAGGCTCATGCCCTAGCTGACCTGCCTAGAGCCTTGTGTTTTGCGGTGGACGCCATAAAGGATACAATCCAACAGGCCTCCCGCTTTACGCTGTCTATAGTACATATGCGTAGGCTTCTGTGGCTCAAAAACTGGTCTGCTGAAGCTCCCTGTAAAAAACTGCTGGTTAGCTTCCCATTTCATGGAGAACGCTTATTTGGAGAAGATCTGGACAAATATATCCAGAAAATTTCTGCCGGTAAAAGTTCACTCTTACCGGTTAAGAACAAGGGTAGAAGTCCTTCTTTTAAGAGGCCTACCTCTCCAGTCCCGGGCACATCGGCTGTGAAGCAGTTCCGACGGCCTCCGCGGTCAAATTCAGGGGGCAGAAATCAGGGACAATCACAGGGTAACAAGAAGCCCTGGATCAAGAGAGGTACAAAACCTCCCCCTAAGGCATGAAGTATTGCCCCCGCTCAATCGGGTGGGGGGAAGACTTCAGTTGTTCACAGAGACCTGGCGGGACACCATCAGAGACAGATGGGTGCTCTCCGCAGTAAGTCTGGGATACAAGCTGGAGTTAAAAGGCACTCCTCCTGCCCAATTTATGAGGTCAAACGTGCCAAGAGATCCCCAAAAGAGAGGATCCCTCCTTCTGGCACTAGAACAACTATTGCTCCAAGGGGTAATCATGAAGGTTCCCCTGGAAGAAAGCGGATTCGGGTTTTACTCGAACCTTTTCACAGTCCCCAAACCAAATGGGGACGTGAGGCCCATATTAAATCTAAAAGGGCTAAACAAGTTCCTAAATATTAGGACTTTTCGGATGGAGTCGATCCGATCAGTGGCCACCGCCCTACAAGGGCAGGAATGGCTAGCCTCGATCGACATAAGGGATGCTTATCTGCATATTCCCATCTTTCCGGCCCATCAAAAATTTCTACGCTTTGCAGTAGAAGGGCGCCATTTTCAGTTCAGAGCCTTACCTTTCGGTCTGGCCACAGCACCACGAGTGTTCACAAAAATTCTGGCCCCATTATTGGCCAATCTAAGAACACAGGGTGTAACGATAATGGCATATCTAGACGACCTGCTACTAATAGACCACTCAGTGGAAAAGCTGGAAGTAGCTATTCACAAGACAATCGAGTATCTGGAATATCACGGTTGGATTATCAACCGGGACAAGTCAGCTCTAAGACCAGTCAAAAGTCTGGAATACTTAGGGCTAAGGCTGGATTCAAATCAGAGAAAGATTTTCTTACCTCCAGAGAAGGTGTCGTCTTTAAGAAATTTGACCCACTTAGTGGGTACAAAAAGAAAACCATCCATACGTCTCTGCATGAGGCTGCTGGGAAAGATGGTGGCTTCATTCGAAGCGGTACCCTACGGTCAATTCCATTCAAGGAATTTGCAAAGGGCCATACTGTCAGCCTGGAACAAAAAAGTTCAGGCTTTAGACTTACCAATGTCCCTGTCCCCTTCCGTTCGCAAGAGCAGTCCGGTTTCTTGGAAGGTGGTCACTACAGATGCCAGCCTCATCGGCTGGGGGGCAGTGCTGGAGCAATGGTCTCTCCAGGGCAGGTGGTCAGAAGCAGAAAAGGCCCTGCCCATCAATCTCTTAGAGATACGAGCAGCCCGGTATGCCCTAGTAGCATGGACATCCAAACTCCAGGGGTCCCCTGTCAGAATTCAATCAGACAATGCCACGGCAGTGGCATATATCAATCATCAGGGTGGCACCAAAAGTCGTGCAGCCCAGAAGGAAGCAAATTGCATCCTGGAGTGGGCAGAAAGATATGTCCCAGCCATATCCGCGGTTTTCATCCCAGGAGTGGAAAATTGGAGAGCGGACTTTCTAAGTCGCCAACAATTATGCCCGGGGGAATGGTCTCTTCACCCCGAGGTTTTCCAGGCAATATGCCAGCGGTGGGGAACACCGGATGTAGATCTGCTAGCATCCAGATTCAACGCAAAGGTGGACAGGTTTGTGTCTCGCACAAGGGATCCCCTAGCTTGCGGCTCGGATGCCCTAGTGTTCCCTTGGGATCGGTTCAAGCTGATATATGCATTCCCACCGCCACAATTGTTACCGCGATTACTCCGCAGAATCAGGGTAGAAAAGAAACCAGTGATTCTGGTGGCTCCAGCGTGGCCCCGAAGGGCATGGTACGCGGAGATTGTAAAAATGTCAGTGAGGAGTCCGTGGACCCTCCCACTTCGTCCGGACCTGCTGTCGCAAGGACCGATATACCACCCTTCCTTACCAGCCCTAGGTTTGACGGCCTGGCTATTGAAGCCCACATTCTGAAAAAGAGAGGGCTCTCTAGTTCTGTGGTATCTACCATGATCAATGCCAGGAAACCGGTATCCAGGCAGATCTATTATAGGATCTGGAAAGCGTACATTACGTGGTGTGAGACCAAGAAATGGCATCCACGTAAGTACATGATAGGGAGGATTCTGGACTTCCTACAGTGGGCTGTAGATAGGAAGCTGGCCTTGAGTACTATCAAGGGTCAGATTTCGGCCTTGTCAATATTTTTTCAAAGGCCCTTGGCTTCGCATTCACTAGTCAAAGCCTTTATACAAGGAGTGATGCGTATTAGCCCTCCGGTTAGTATTCCCATATGTCCTTGGGACTTAAACCTGGTTCTGTCGGTTCTACAGAAACAACCGTTTGAACCATTACAACACATTTCCTTGGTTCTTCTCACCAGGAAATTGGTTTTCTTAGTAGCCATTTGTTCGGCTAAAAGAGTGTCGGAATTAGCAGCTATGTCCTGTAAGGAGCCATATCTGGTTATCCATAAGGACAGAGTAGTATTACGTCCTCATCCAGCCTTTCTTCCTAAGGTGGTATCGAGGTTTCATTTGAACCAAGATGTGGTTCTTCCTTCTTTTTTCCCCAAACCTAGCTCAGTAGAGGAAAAGTTATTACATTCTTTGGATGTGGTAAGAGCAGTTAAAGCTTATCTAAAAGCCACTGCTCAGATTCGCAGAACGGATTCTTTGTTTGTTCTGCCGGAAGGCCCCAGAAGGGGTCAGGCAGCATCAAAATCTACTTTAGCCAAGTGGATTCGACAGGTCATAATACAAGCCTATGGCTTGAGAAAGAGACCGCCTCCGTTCAAAGTTAGGGCGCACTCCACAAGAGCGGTTGGAACTTCATGGGCAGTGCATCACCAGGCCTCCCTGGCTCAAGTATGTAAGGCCGCAACATGGTCTTCGGTACACACGTTTACTAGATTCTATCAGGTAGACGTTAGAAGTCAGGAGGATGTCGCCTTTGGGCGCAGTGTGTTGCAGGCCGCAAAAGATCCTCATGCCTGATGGCGCCCAGCTTATGTACCCCCCCCTCATTTGGCATTGCTTTGGGACGTCCCATTAGTAATGACTAAGTCGCTCTGTGTCCCGTGATGTACGAAAAAGAAAAAGGGATTTTTATAACAGCTTACCTGTAAAATCCTTTTCTTGGAGTACATCACGGGACACAGAGCTCCCACCCCTCTTTTTGGGACACTTATTGCTTGGCTACAAAACTGAGGTGCTCCCGGGTGGGAGGGGCTTATATAGGGGAGGGTACTTCCGGTTTGGAATTGGCCAGTGCCAACACCTGAAGGTAAACTATATAACCCATTAGTAATGACTAAGTCGCTCTGTGTCCCGTGATGTACTCCAAGAAAAGGATTTTACAGGTAAGCTGTTATAAAAATCCCTTTATTTGAGCCCTGTATTTTTCGACATCTCCTATATCTATATGTGACTCCTAGTTGGATTTCCATGGTCAGCCTATCCAAATGTTATATTTTTTTATGTTGGGGTAAGCCAGGAGAAGGGGTAGTTCCTCTTTCTTGGATGCTCAAACATTAAAACCGCTACTCTGTGTGTTCATTCAGACACGGATCTGCGACTTGGCCCTGCCACCTCCATCTCCTGATTGGCTCACTGGCTGTGATTAAAGTTTACAAGCTTTTGACAATGATTGGATTCGGGACAAAATGACAGCTTAGAGTCCAGAATGGCCAGGGGAGGTGAGGGGATTATTTCCAGCTCTGTTTTAGGCCTCATGCCCACGGACGTTTTTACAGCCGCGTTTTTTACAGCTTAAAAATGCCTGTCCATGTTATTGTATACATTTTTAGCGTTTTTTAGCGCTTCGCGTTTTTTATGCCCAATGCCGAGGAACGCACTGGTCCTGGGTTTTTTAACAGCTTAAAAACGCCTATGCTATTTGCAGCTCAAAAACGCCTAGGTGGGCATGAAGCTATAGACTAACATGGACAGGCGTTTTTAAGCTGTAAAAAACGCTCAAACGCGGCTGTAAAAACGTCCGTGGGCATGAGGCCTTAGAGAGATTTAGTTTGAGAAAGTGGTGAGACATCCATGTTGATATGTCATTAAGTTGGTAATGCGAGAGCACACTGAAAGAGTGAGGTTAGGGGGAGACAGCGAGTTTTGTGTCCTCATTTTGAGTTCATCAAGTGCCCAAGAGAGGAGGTGTAGATGAAAAAGAGAAGGGGTCCAAGAACAGAGCCTTGGGGGGGGGGACCCCTACAGAAAGAGGAAGTGGAGAGGAGGAGGCAGAGTTGTAGGGGACACTGAAGGGACGCTCTGATAGATAGTAGGAGAACCAGGAAAAAACTAAATTTTTTGGCCAGGGGAATGGAGTTTGAGAAGGTGCTGGTGGTCAACAGTATCAGAGACCGCAAAAAGGTCTAAATAGTAAGATTATGGAGTAGTGGCCATTGGTTTTAGTAGAGCAGTTTCTGTGGAGTGCTGCGAGCGAAAGCCAGACTGTAAGGAGTCGGGAAGGTTGTTTTCAGTGAGGTAGGAGCTCAGACAGTTGTAGTCTGTGTTCTGAAAGTTTTTTAGAGGTGAATGGGAGCAAGGAGAGGAAATCACCATAAAATAATTAACAGTCCAAGAGGGAGAGTAGGACCCCTCATGATGGCTGCAACAGGTCTAAAGACCCTGTAACAGAGGAGATTTAGGAGATCTCATCTTTTTGAGGGCTCTTTTTGACTTTACAAACTGTCAGGGTAACTTATTTGTGACTCGGTTGGATTTCAGAGGTCTAAAAGTTATATTTAAATTCTAGAATGAACCTAGGGGTTCACACCAGTGCGGGTTTTAAATTGTGCTACTTCAGTGCGATTTTTTAAAGCTCCATATCAGTGTGATTTGGACCTCTGATTTCATTGCGACTTAATTTAACAGAAGTCCATGCAAGTTGCAATGAATCTGCAAAAAATTGGTGCAAGAACCTTTTTCAAAGCTGCTGCAGCTTGAGTTTGCAATGATTTGAATGGTTCCATTGCCAGCAATGGGGTGTGACTTGTCATGCGGTTTTGAACTGTCAAATCGCATGACAAATCGCTCTGGCGTGAACCAGGGCTGCGTTGGATTTTAATAATCATCCAATAGATTCTAGGACAAACCTAGGGGGAAGGGGGATAGCCTTTCACTTGTATTTCTTAGATGCTTCAACAATGAGATCTTTCTAGCATCATTTCTGACTTGGTTTATACCCTTTTTACATGTCCTGGCTCCTCCTGTTGCATTAACCATAAAATAAAATAAATAAGTCCAGGAGGGAGAGTGAGACCCTTCAGATCCGAAGACCCTGGAACATAAGACGAGAGAGTTTACTAAGAGAAGAAGTAAGAAATTAGCTCTTGAAATGCCAACCTCTACCAAAAACTGAAATGTTGTTTTTTTTTTTTTTAAATAGGCTGACCTTTTTAAAATACTGTTACCTGTGAAATTTTTCTCAAAGCTTATATAAATGTCAAAAGAGTAAAACATGACGCTGCAGAATATTATGTTTTGTTTCTCATCTAGTCATTCCAGTTGGTGACGTAAGCCTTTGCATAGATACATTCTTATTCTTGCAAACCAATGTATACGAAAGGATCCATTTATCCATTTTTTTTTTGTATTTTTTTTTTCTGCACACATTTCACCTAGGATTCACACAATTTTTCAATGGTATCCAATTAGAAAATTGTGTGAATGAAGTTTAAGGCTGCATTCGCACCAGAGTGTTTACACCTTGTAAAACACCGGAAAAAAGCCCCTAACAAGCAAAATCCTATTCATTTAAATGGCCCCTGTTCACATCTGAACGTTTTGTAGCCTGAGGAAAAATGCCTGAATCTTAAAGTACATGAGCTTCTTTTTGGGCAGATTACAGGCGGTTTTCTGCTTTTTACATTGGTGACCTTTTTTGACCTGTGCAAAAACGCGGTAAAAATCGCAGTAAAAACGCGCGACTAAATGAAACATTTCAGGTGTGAATGCAGCCTAAATGTTTAGTATTTGCTTTTTCTTTTTTTGTTCTCCTACCCATCTAAATGTATGGAGGGTTCATAGGCACTTTTACTTGATGGTGGTTGTGTTTTTTCTTTTTTTTTATTTAATTTTTTTATTTAGGTTGACGCGTTGCATTATCCTTCTTTTTTTTTTTTTTTTTTTTTATTCTGTTTGTGATGTACATCAGCAATATTTTCTTTATACAGTGCCTTGAAAAAGTATTCATACCCCTTGAAATGTTCAACATTTTGTCATGTTGCAGCCAAAAACGTAAATGTATTTTTATTGGGATTTTATGTGATGGACCAACACAAAGTGGCACATAATTGTGAAGTTGAAGGAAAATGATAAATGGTTTTCAACATTTTACAAATAAATATGTGAAAAGTGTGGCGTGCATTTGTATTCTGGGTCAATACTTTGTAGAACCACCTTTCACTGCAATTACAGCTGTAAGTCTTTTTGGGGATGTCTCTACCGGCTTTGCACATCTAGAGAGTGACATTTATGCCTATTCTTCTTTGCAAAATGGCTCAAGCTCTGTCAGATTGGATGGAGAACGTCTGTGAACAGCAATTTTCATGTCTTGCCACAGATTCTCAATTGGATTTACTGTGTTTCCCCGAAAAGAAGACCAGGTCTTGTATTTGGCTACTAAAAACACACTAGGGCTTATTTTCAGGCAATGTCTTATTTATTTACGGTATGTACAATAATCAACATTTATTCAAAAACGGTCATGTCATCATCTTCTGGAAAAAAAAAAAAAAATCCTGATAATTTTAAAGCATGATAGACAGCACAGTGCTTGTGCTGTGTCATTTACCCCTCTCTATGTTATAAAAAACTTGGAATAAAACGTTTTCAAAAAGTTCCTGTGTCCCCTATCCTCTCTCCCCCTGTCAGCTCAGGAGTCGGCAAATAGGAAATTCTGTAATCCCAAAACCTTGGTTAAAGTCCTTTTTGTAAAATGATGTAATCCATTCTGTAAAAAGATATAATGGACAGTGTGTGTCTCCTTGTGTAACTTTTTAATGTTGAAAATACCTTATTTTCAGCGCTGTTGGGTGCTCACGTGACCCGCCGGAGCTCTTCTCTGCTCTGAATACTGCAGAGGGAGGGGCCAAGATCCCCGCTGATGTCAGGTGGGAGGAGAGAAGATCTCTTGTGGGTCACGTGATGCTGTAAATAAAGTATTTTTCACAATAAAGTTACACAAGGAGACGCACAGCACATTATATAATCTTCACTGTATGTTTAGGGTCGTTGTCCTGCTTGCAGGTGAACCTTCACCACAGTCTTGAGTCTTTTGCAGACTCTAAGGCCCTTTTCACACTGGGCCGTCAGCGGCAAAGCGCCGCCATTTTTAGTGGCGCTTTACCGTCGTATTTGCTTTTAAACCCCCCCACTAGCGGCCGAGAAAGGGTTAAAACCACTGCAAAGCGCCCTCTGCAGCAGCACTTTGCCGGCGGTATAGCCACGGTGCACATTGATTTCAATGGGCAGGAGCGGTATACACACCGCTCCAAAGATGCTGCTAGCAGGTCTTTTTTTACCCTCCTGCTAGCGCACCACTCCAGTGTGAAAGCCCTCGGGGCTTTCACACTGGAGAGACTGCAGCAGCTCTTTCAGGTCTCTTTGCAGGCGCTATTTTTAATGTTTTAGCGCCTGCAAAACGCCCCAGTGTGAAAGGGGTCTAACAGGTTTTCTTCTAAGATTTCCCTGTATTTGGCTCCATCCAACTTCCCATCAACTCTGACCAGCTTCCCTGTCCCTGCTGAAGAAAAGTATTCCAACAACATGATGCTGCCACCACCCTGTTTCACGGTGGGATGAGGTGTTCAGGGTGGTGTGCAATGTTCATTTTCCACCACACATAGCGTTTTGCTTTTAGACCAAAAAATTTCAATTTTGAGCTCATCTGATCAGAGCACCTTCTTTCACATGTTTGCTGTGTCCCCCACATGGCTTCTCTCAAACTGCAAGCGGGACTTCTTATGGTTTTTTGCCACTCTTCCATAAGGCCTCATGCCCACTGGCGTTTTTACAGCTGCGTTTTTTGCAGCTTAAAAACGCCTGTCCATGTTATTGTAAATATTTTTTATTTTTTTTGATTTTTTTTTTGAAAAAAAAACAACAAAACGTCGGAGCTAAAAACGCGACCGCGCGTTAGTGCGTGTTTTTTTGCGCGTTAGTGCGCGTTTTTGCGCGTTTTTTGACGCTCGCGTTTTTTTCTGCCTAATTCTGACGCTGAGGAACGCACTGGCCCTGGGTTTTTTTTACAGCTTACAAACGCCTATGCTCTTTACAGCTCAAAAACGCCTAGGTGGGTATGAAGCTATAGACTAACATGGACAGGCGTTTTTAAGCTGTAAAAACGCGGCTGAAAAAACGCCCGTGGGCATGAGGCCTAAAGGCCAGATATGTGGAGGGCACGACTAATAGTTGTCCTGTGAACAGATTCTCCCACCTGAGCTGTGGATCTCTGCAGCTCCTCCAGAGTTCCCATGGGTCTCTTGGCTGCTTCTCTGATGAATGCTCTCCTTGCCCGGCCTGTCAGTTTAGGTGGACGGCCATGTCTTGGTAGGTTTGCAGTTGTGCCACACTCTTTTTTTTTTTTTTTCATTTTTGGATGATGAATTGAACACTGCTTTGTGAGATGTTCAAAGCTTGGGACAATATTTATAATCTAACCCTGCTTTAAATTTCTCCACAACTTTATCCCTGACCTGTCTGGTGTGTTCCTTGGCCTCCATGATGCTGTTTGTTGACTAAGGTTCTCTAACCTCCTGAGGGCTTCACAGAACAGCTGTATTTATACTGAGATTGAATTGCA
The DNA here is from genome assembly GCA_029206835.1 of Rana muscosa. Lineage (NCBI taxonomy): Eukaryota > Metazoa > Chordata > Amphibia > Anura > Ranidae > Rana > Rana muscosa. Next base: position 492,235,393 of record CM055118.1, read on the forward strand.
CACAGATGGACTCTACTTACTAATTGGGTAACTTCTGAAAGCAGTTGGTTCCACTAGACTTTAGTTATGGGTATCAGAGTAGAGGGGGCAGAATACAAATGCACGCCACACTTTTCAGATTTTTTTTTTTGTAAAAAAATAAAACCTTTTATAATTTTCCTTCCACTTCACATTTATGTGTCATTTGTTGTGTTGGTCTACCAAATAAAATCCCAATACAGTACATTTACGTTTTTGGTCATAACATGACAAAATATGGAAAATTTCAAGGGGTATGAATACTTTTTCAAGGCACTATATAAGTTGTATACATCTGTTGCTGTCCAAAACACAGGCAGCTTGTCCCATTTGACAGGAATAGCCTCTCGCAGCATATACAGTACTATGTGTGTAAATGTGCAGTTGTGGTAATGCACTTTGCCAGGTGATTTGTTTCTGGAAGTAAGCCCTTGGGGCTGATTGAATAAGCGACTTGGCTGTTGGCTTGCCTGATTCCCAGGACCTTGCACCTGGAAAGAAATGCTATGAATACAAGCTGTGGGAGAGAGCATGTTAAACATCTGTGTGAGATCATGAAGTTCCAAAAGTGGGAAACGGAACCAAGAAAAATACTCTGACTCTGTGTCAAGCAACAGACTTTTATTAATAACTTTAAACTTAGAGGAAACAAACTTCCTTTCCTGACTTTTCCCTATAGGTAAGCCTCTAATAAGAATTACCTGTAGGTAGTGTAAATATCTCCTAAATCTGCACTACATGACATGCAGCCAGCCATTGGCTCACTGACTGACAGCAGCGGGAGCCAATAGCGCCCGCTACTGTCTCAGCCAATGAGGAGGGAGAGTCCCGGAAAGCCGAGGCTCTCGTGCACATTGCTGGATCGAGATGGGGCTCAGTAAGTATGAGGGGGGGCTGCTGCTATCACAATGCATAAAGATGAAAAACCTTTTGCTTTTGAACCACTTTAATAACCCCAAAATGAAAAATGTTAACAAATCATAATTTTAGATAAAAAATAAATAAATTGTAATGTTTGTTAATTAACTTGTTTTCATTTTTGCATTTTTTTTTTTATATATATATATATCTCTATATATCTATCTATCATTTGTAGTCGTATAAATAATAATATATATATATATATTATATTATATATTTTTTTTTATTCAACTTCATTATTATCATGAATTTAAATGAATATGAATTTGTCGGCCATTATTGGTGCCTTTAGCGCAAGAAAAGCTCAAGAAAAATGTATCGCTCTAAATTCTATGTAGGTCTTCACACTGGTCCGTTGCACTTCCATTGTGGTGTTAAAAAAATCTTGCTTGCTGCATTTTTGGTCAGGTAAAAAAAAAAAAAAAAAAATACACCCCCCCCATCAATAATTCACCTGTGTTGTTATGTTTTTGATGCAGTTTTTGAATCACATGACCTATGAAACACACACCATACGCACAGTAAAATGGCTTGCGTTTTCCGCGCCATTATCTGCACCTTTTTCTCTTATCCGCAAAATGCCGATATCACCATTTTCAGCCGGTATGTTTCGGCGGGCAAAATTTCGGCGCATCTCTAGTTTCCGCTGTGTTGTCATTGAAGTCTATGGAACCAAAAGCCCAACCTTCTGCGGGAAAAAAGTCCCTGACCCTTTTCAAAAAAAGCACAGATGTAAATGTGACCCATAGGAAACCATGTTAAATGGACTGTAGTGCATTTCTGCAAAACTAAAAAAAACACATAGGTGTGAACCAGGCCTTTTTTAAAAATGGATGCCTTGTTGGCTAATACTCATTGGCTGCCAGGATCCTAATTTTTTTGATTGGGTAAAGACTACACCTCCATAAAGTCATTTTAAAGGATAAGGTTGTTTTTTGTTTTTTTTTACCAAATATGACAAGATGAACTAACCTGGGATATCCTGACCACCCCTGTGGATGACTGCACATAGCGGCTGTGATGCCCAGTGCTGCTGGTGTAGCAGTTTGTACACTGCAGTATACAGCCCCAGAGTGAGTATCCATCATAATGCTCGCAGTGACAAGTGCTCATTGGTCAGCACAACTACACAGATCATAGAGAAGCACTTCTTCCTTCTGAAACACCTGGAAAAGAAGCCTCAGGTGTGCTTCTCATTGGTCAGCGCAGTTACATGACCATTGCGTGCTTGTCATTGTGAGCATTATGATGGAGACTCTCTTCAGGGCTGTGTATTGCAGTATACAGACCTTTTACATGGCAGCACAGGTCATCACGGCCATTCTAGGCAGCGGGGTCTGAAGGGGTGGCTGGGATATTTAGAGTTCATCTTTTATTTTTTGTTGAGAGGAGCAAGGGGGTGGGACTTTAAATGAAGCACATGGTTGCGAAAGGGTAAGTAGGTGAACAATAGGAATTTTATCATGATTGGTACAGTTTAAACATATGAGCAATGCTGGTAATAAGGTAAACAATAAGCATAATATTGACAATGGACATAATGATACCAATAGAGTCTCAAGATGTAACCACTGCTGAAAGGTAGACAATGTACATGATAACCAATAGACCTAATAAAGATGATGATCGTGTCTCATTGTGAGACGATAACAAAATTCCCTAGGTCACCAATAACCAGGTTTGGTAAAAACGTAGTTAAAAAGTAGAACCTGCAGGACCTATGGCCTCACTAGACCTGAGGATGTTGTGTTTTGGTGAGCATTACTTCTGAGCATGCGTGTTTGTACTTTGGACTTTTGACCGACCGGACTTGTGTACACACGATCGGAAAATCCGGGAACAGACAATTGTCCACGGAAAGTTTTAAAGCCTGCCATCCAACATTTGTCTGCGGAAAATCCGACAACAATTGTCTGGAGCGTACAAACTGTAGAATTTTCCGCCAACAGGCTGTCAACACACAATTCCCATTGGAAACTCTGATCGTGTGTACGAGGCTTAAGTTTTGGTAAAGTTGCAAGCAGCATCTTCGACTAGTTTCCTTCTTTCTGCAGTCTTTTTTCATCTGTATTTATTATTGGTGCACCAAGATGAAACTTGTTCTGTAGAGACAATAGGACGTTATAGGAAATCTCTCCAAAGTGAAGGAAATCCCATTGTCAGTAGGACCCCTCATAATGGCTGCAACAGGTCTAAAGACCCTGGAACAGAGGAGATTTAGGAGATCTCATCTTTTGAGGGCTCTTTTGACTTTACAAACTGTCAGGTTACCTTATTTGTGGTCTAAAAGTTTTATATTTTAATTCTAGAATCTCCTTGTCATTGGAACAAGTGTCCACCATTGGAAAAAAAATTCCCATACGTAACGGTGACAGATTGACATTTGTAATTTTATTTTTAATTTTTTCTATCACTTTTTTATTTTTTTATGACTGGTTACCAGGGCAGGCTGAGAGGGTGAATCTTCCCAGTACAGACACAAACGGCAATATTAAAGACCTAACAAAGGTTCAAACCCTTCTTCTACTTTATTAACTGCTTTTTTAAGAGCCTTTTAATGTAATTGGGGTTTAGTAGGAACCATTTTACATCTGTGCTTCCTTCTTTGAGAACTGGGACACACCGAGGAGCTTCAGTGGCAACACAGTTGTTCATTTTTATTTCTTTTTTTATTTTAGGTTGGCGGACCCGTGTTTTTTTTTTTTTCTTTGGAGGGGGGGTTGCTTTTTATGTTTTGGCCTGGATGTAAATAGTGTTTAGGCAAATTTTTGATTACGACTAGCAATTCGGAACTTGTGTCTGTTCACACACAAGTATTGCATGAATTTCGGTCCTCGGAGATCTGCCACTTTCATCCTGATCTTTTGGTACAACCACGCACAGCTGCAGAGAGCAGATGGATCATTATATGTTTAGGAAACAACATTGTCCCTTCTTTAAGATGCATTAAAAAAAAATACCATAACTCCCCTCTAAAGGCTCTACAGTAAGTTCAGCCTTCATAGAATTTTTTTTTTTTTTTTAATGTTGTGGCTCCTATGTACTGGCATAGCAATCTTCGACGTCTTTGACTGTAGAGCAGCCTCTGTTTCTCACGAAACATGCAAGTCAGGTCTTTTTGTTTGTCTGGCAAAGTAGGTTTTACATAAAAATAAATCTGTTTAAGCCCGATGGCTGTACAAGACCTATTTTAGTTTGTGTGAATGGCAAAAAAGAGTAAAACCTTTAACTCCTATAATTTGAATACTTCAGTGTAGGTTTTAGTGCTTTGAAAATGTATTTCTTTGCATGTCAGGAGTTAAGACTAGAGGGAGGTTCATGTGGTCTACCTATGGCCCCAAGGTACTCATTGAGCAGCTGCTGGGAACACTAGCGTTTTCCCTATCTGGGTGCTTACACTCAACTTTTGATGGAGCTGAGCTCAAAAATTTAGGATTTGGTATCTTATAGGGAACATCTAGAAATGTTATCCAAAAAAATGTACCTAGAAGAATTTTTTTTTTTTTTTTTGTGTTTATTAACACTAATATATTTTTGTCATTTAATTTTTGTCTTCACTTTCTCTAGAAAAAGTGTTGCATAGCAGTGTGCTTGCTGTGCCCTGAGTCTCATAGCTGTATATCTGCAGTGTGAGATTCTTTTACACATGGCTGCCTCCGATTGCTGGTCTGTAGAGATCTGGTGTGAGCAATGGTGTCACTACTATGCTGCTCTCTGTTCTACTTGTAGAGAAATCTACAGTACAAGGATCTCCCTGCTTCTTCATATATTCTGTGAAATTGTGCTTCCTACAGTTCATTTGCTTCTTTTTTCTAAATATTTCCCCTTCAGACATGTAGTCACCAGTCATTGGGGGACAGCTATGACACCAAGTCCTACTCCTCTACCAAGATGGCTGTCTTTGCAGATCATGCAGAAAAAGAATGTGTCAGTAATGGGGGGAAAAAGATCAGTTGCAGGAATTCTATAGGCAGTTACTGGTGGCTAGTCCTTTGCCCTCTGCTTTTGCTAATTTTGGTCTTTACGGTTCAGGTCCTGAAATGTAACTTTCCTAGATTTACACCGTGGCTCTATTATTATTATACACGATTTATATAGCGCCAACAGTTTACGCAGCGCTTTACAATGTATAGGGGGGGGGGGGGACAACACAATTGCAGTACAATTACATACAAAAGGTACAGGAGGGCCCTGCTCATAGAGCTTACAGGGAGGGGGTGGTGGTACAAAAGGTAATGGCTGCAGAAAATGATTTGATGGGGGTGGCTCTATGATGTGACCTGTAGCGTTGGAAAAGCCTGGGAAAACTTTCCATCTCTGTATGCTGCAGTTCATGCTACTGAGGTGTCTAGAAAAAGCCTGCTATGTAGAAATGTTCTAACGAACTGCAGTATCTAGAAACGCAGTGCAGTACTATCCTCTATAGTATCTCTACCTAATATGGGTTATACAGCAGCAGCATAGGTATATATACTATAGAGCAGGCTTTCGTTATTATTATTATTATTATTATTATTATTATTTTTTTTTATTTTTTTTCCCTCCAATGTTTATTTACTCTTTCCAAGCCCCCAAAATTTGAGACATTTGGGGTCCCTATTATGAAAGTTTCTGAAATGTTTGGAAACCTTGTGAGTTCTTTAAAACTTTTTTGATATTATTGACTTGTTCTGCAATACGCATACTTAGGGGTCTTGAGGTTCTTCCGACGTACTGCAATTCGGTCACATTCGAGTACGTACACGACCCCTATCGTGTTGCAAGTAATCTAATTTTTAATGGGATATGTTCTATTGTTGACAGATGCTAAAAATTCCTTACATCTCTTTATGTTGTGCTTTCACTGCCTACAAGGGCATTTTGCACAAGCATAAAACCTGAATAAAAACAAAAATCCTATTATCCTTAACACTCGGAGCTAGAACGTCTCAAAGTGGGAGCCCTTCTATAGATGTACCTTGGATGTGGGGGTAACACTGTGCCCAAGACCCTATCCTTCTTCTTTTTTTTTTTATTTTTTTTTTAAGGATTTCCCAGTGCTTTTATGTTTTTTTTTTTTTTTTTTTTTTTTTTCAATTTTTTTTGTGCTGTATGTTATAGTCCAAGATAATTTTATAGTTTAAAATGTTCCCTCCTGTCTCTTATTCTTTTTAGAGTCGGCCACTAACATTGTTCGATCCAAACTCCCTATATTTTGAATCTCACTGGCAATCTGTTCTTTCTTATAGCCTTTTTGAAGAAACCGATCGATCATCGGCTAGTATATTAGACTGTGCATAATAATCCGATTCCAGAGTGCAGTTCCGCATAATTTATGAATTATGTCTTCAACCAGGTTTTTTAGTTTTAGATGGGGCAGATTACACAGCACAAGCACTGTGCTGTTTAATCTGCTTTAAGGACAGGATCTGTTTTTGTTTTTTTTTGTTTTTTATGGTTAACAAACCCTTTAAATGAGAAGTATAGCCAAACTTTTTTTTTTTTGGGGGGGGGGGGGGTTTACTTCTCCTATGGATTACAGGAATGCAGTTCGTTCTGCCTTCTTGTGATCTGTTTTCAGTCGACAGCTGTCTGCTGACATCTCTCAGCTGGTCCCGGCTTGGGAAAGATCCTGACTTTACAGTTGGGATCCACACAGATGCCTGGACCAGCAGCTGGCTCAGCCACTTCAGCCCCCTCCACAGCCCAGCACTCACATGAGCTCTTGAGGGGCAGAGCAGAGAGCCGCTGTCTGACATAGTACAGCTCTCTACTCAGAGCGGAGGGGGAGACCTGAGCGATCCAGCAGTGTTTTGATCGCTCTGTTCTCAGGGTAGAGGCGGCAGACAGCTGCAGCTGGGATGGGTGCTGCAGACATCTAGGTGAATATATATATATATATATATATATATATATATATATATATATATATATATATATATATATATATAATTTTTTTTCTTTATTCCCAAACTTCTCTTTTGAGGAACCCCTGGCAGCCTCTGTAGGAACCTTGGCGTTCACTGAACCTGGGTTAGGAAATGCTGCTATAGTGGATAGAGCTGCACTGTTTGCGCTTTTAATAAAAAAAAAAAATGATATACACCATCCCATAAAAAGGGAAAGATGTTTTAAATACTGTTGATAACTACTGCACCTGCTACACCACCTTTACTGCCAGATCCAGAAAGTGTGCAAATTCTTTACTACACTGGCCTATGCCACCTAAACTCCAGGCAGAAACGTTTTCCCTTGTTGCTCATGCTTTCCTACCTTGAGCAAATATGTACTCTAGTTCTTTCCTGACTCTTTAATCAAAGTGAAAATAAATGTGTTTTTTTTTTTTAAATCAAAGGCTTCATACCCTGTGATTTCTGCTTTGTAAGACCGGTGGCCTCCATTGCCCCAGCTACCGGTCTTTACCGTTGTAGTTTCAGCAAGCACGGATGTAACAACATTCTTGCTCGTTGAAGTGGGCAGACCCGGGAGTCTCGGTCTCCCGGTCTGAGATGTTCAATGTCACTATCTGTGACCCTCCTGGTCTGTCACAGATGCGTCTTCCAATGACAGGCCTGCTCTGCCCAAGCCCCGCCCACACACAGCTGCCACAACCTCCATTTCACTAGACAGTTCAGGAAATGTAGTACGGTTTTCCTGCATGGATGTGACATTCGGACATCAGAAAGCCGTCCTCCCGGTCCCTGTAAGTAGCACATTATTCTGAGGGGCATTATGACATCACTGGAGCAGAAAATGATCCAACATGAAAATTTAGTAATTTCTATTAACTCTTTTCTCAGACGGGAGAGGAATCTGGCAATGCAAAGACAGCAGAATCCTGGAGTTCTTCTTTAAATGGTTTAGCTTTTCACCTTGACTTTTTTTCATTTTCTCTGAGCAGTTTTTCCTATGCTTTTTTTTTTTTTTTCCTCTTATTTTTATTTTTTATTTTTTCCTTGATCTTTTAGTATTGATCTTATCACAGTTGGGGACAGTATTTTTAAAAGAAAACCTTCTCTTTTTAATAAAAAAAAAAAGGGGGGGGGGAAATCTAAGTAATTTCAATTTATCTTCACAAAATGTGGTAAAATGTCTTGGCTGGACCTCCATTTGAGAATGCAGTAAAACCTAGGATTGAGAGTAAATTGGTCGGAGAGCGTTTTGCAAGACCATTTTTTAATAAATTTTGACCATATTGCTACACTTGGAGGCACCTCTCTTTTACACTCTAATGCCCTGTACACACAATCGTTTTTTCCGATGAAAAATGTCCGATGGACTTTTTTTCATCTGAAAAAACGATTGTGTGTGGGCCCCATCGGACTTTTTTCCATCGGTGTAAAAAAATAGAACATATTTTAAATTTTACCGATGGGGGGGGGGGGGGGGGGGGGAAACAATAGGAAATTCCGATCATCTGTGTTGAACTCCATCGGAGAAAAAACCACGCATGCTCAGACTAAATTTAGAAGATGGGAGCGCTCGTTCTGGTAAAACTAGCATTCGTAATGGTGATGGCACATTCGTCATGCTGTAACGGACTGAAAAGCGTGAATCGGCTAACACCAAACTTTTACTAACACGCGGTAACACGAAATCGGCAAAAGCAGCCCAAAGGGTGGCCATTGGATTTGAACTTCCCCTTTTTATAGTGCTGTTGTACGTCACAGCGTTTTGGACGGTCGGAATTTTGTCAGATGTTGTGTAGGCAAGACTGATGGAAGTCGGCTTCATCGGAATTCCGACGGAAAAATCCATCGGATTTTATACCATCGAAATTCCGATCGTGTGTACAGGGCATTACTCCTGCTGGATTTTGCTTCTAATCCCCTTGTGGAGGCTTCGATTTGTGGATGGACATTTTATGATTACACAACCTATCACATTGCTATAATCTTTTTATATGGACTATAGACTGAAGGATTTAAGAATAAATGGTTGTGGAACTAATCATCTGAGTTTCCATTATTTCTTATGGGGAAATTCGCTTTGATATGCGAGTGCTTTGGATTACAAGCATGTTTCCGGAACGAATTATGCTTGCAATCCAAGGTTTTACTGTACTTTTACTTTCAAAGTATTTTATTTTCATAAGATAAATAAATAATACAGAACATTACATCATGTTATATAAAAATAAATTAAAATAAAGAAAAAAAGATTATGTTTAGGAATAAACAAACATTAGTCAATAAATGGATAAAATAATAAAAACATCCTAGAAAAAGGATAGAGATTCATGTAAGCATTCAAGTTTGTCAGGGGGAGATCTCTTCATCCTTATAATATAATGGAAGGGAGAAGGGAAACCCTCTCTCCTTGGTAACCTGGATCCCCTTATCGGGAACTAACTGCTCCAGGCATAGAGACCTCCTTCTGACTCTTAAGCCCCGTACACACGATCCGAATATCGTACGAAAAATGTTGTCCGAGGAAGAATCGTACGATATTTGGATCGTTAGTACAGAGCTTCGAGAGCTGATTATGACAGTTCATCCGATATTATTTTATCGGACATGCACGAAAATTTTCCTCGCACGATAACAAATTGTACGATTTTCGTTTAGTCAGTACAGTTGTCGTCCGAAAAAACAATACAAATGCATTACAACACATGACATCACTTCCGATTTTTTTTTTTTTTTTTTTTTTTTCTGTCGTACGAGAATTTTCGTGACTTTAATAACCTATTTAATTTTACTTGCCACTATTAAGCGGAAAAAGTCGTACGATCTGTCGTACGATATTCGGATCGTGTGTACGGGGCATTAGGCCCCGAGAAGATTATCAGGGCCAACAGATCGGGATTGACTAAACAAGGCCGAACAAAACATTTGATAGTATCCCATTAAATCTAAATAAAAGAGACATGGTTTTACTGTACTTTTATTATACTTCATACTGTTATGTCTGGTCCTTACTATGGCCCCCTGCACCTACTACATGCTTTCCAAGCACGTCAAGTGCATGTTCTTTTATTTAATGTACCATGAAATGTCACGCCACTCATTTTTTGTCCCCTCCAAATATAAACGTACTTTGAAGGGAAGCTTAACTTTAAGTGTGTTTTTTTTTTTTTTTTTTTTGTTTTTTTTTTTTTGTTTTGTGTAATATTTCTTAAAAAAAAAAAAAGAAAAACCTGTAAATGTTAGTGTGACTAAAGGCTTCATGGTAATGCCCCCTCCTAATATAGCAGACTTTACACCATCACAGCCGGTATATTAATATCTTCAAATTCGCTGCACATACCATTTTTTTTTTTTGCTATCTGAAGGCTAATTTCACCGATGGCTTGTTAGGTCTCAATGAATGCGAGGGTGCTGATGAGCGCTCTCGTAGTTCATAGATTTTTACTGCAATTCAGTAACTGCCTGCCCGTGTTGGTGTTTTTTTTTACCTGCAAAAAGATGTGCTGCTTTTTTTTTTTTTTTTTTTTTTTTTTATATAAGGTGAACTTATCCTTTAAATATTTTCTTCACATGCCCTTTACAAAGGATCTTGTCCCTTCGCTACAGTTTTTCATTCAGGTTGGTCTCGCTGCACCTTTGTGCTGGTATTGGCTGCTCTGGCACGTATTCCTGTAGTACCGTAGTGTGCTGGGGAGGGTGGATTCATTCCCCCTCAGTCGGGACAATGTTAAGCAAATATTGTAGCCACCCTCCAAAAAAGGAAGCCGGAGCAGGGGAAAATTGATGAGTATTTTTGTAGATGTACTGGCCCAAGCTTGTATTAGAAAGGACACGGATGCACCCTTATGGTATGTAAATCTCCTCTCTTCTGTCTGTATTACTCATTGAATACCTAATACCATTGCATTGACAAGATCAGCAAAGCTTTACAGTCAGAATACTGTAGCAATAGTGATACAAAAATTTTACAAAGATGGAACTGCAACCATTTTACAGAGACGTCCAGGCCATCCATGGAAGTTAACACCTCGACAGGAGCGTCTTCTGATGAGAAGGGTTGAAGAAAATCACCATGCAAGTTCACTGCTAAAGAAAGAGAAAGCCAAACTGGGGTGATTGTTTCTCGTGACACAATACGACGTACGCTGCAGAGGAATGACATGCATGTGTGGCATCCATGAAGGAAGCCTCTCCTAAAGCCCATGCACAAGAAAGTCTGCCTAGAATTTGGCAGGGCCCATGCTGAAAAAGAAGACTGCTGGGGCTCTGTACTCTGGAGTGATGAGACCAAGATGAATGTTTTTGGAACTGATGGCTGCAAAACTGTATGGTGTTCCAAAGGTGAGGACTACAAAGAAAAATGCATGGTGGGGGCAGTGTCCTTCTGTGGGGCTGCATGAGTGCTGCTGGTGTCGGGGAGCTGCATTTCATTAATGGTATCATGAACTTACTGCTCTATATAGAAAGAGAAGATGCTACCATCACTCCGTGCCTTTGGTCTTTGTGCACTTTTCAAACATGACAATGATCCAAAACACACACATGTAGGACCACTGCTGCATTTCTGAAGAAAAACAGGATGAAAGTGATTCAGTGGCCAAGTATGTTCTTTTGATCTGAACCCAATCAAACACGTATAGGAAATTCTGAAGAGACAAGTTGAGCATCACTCTCCATCCAGCATCCAGGCTCTAAAATAGGTCGTTCTTTAAGAATGGAAAAAGATGGATGTTGCAATATGTCGCTAACTTGTTCATTCCATGCCTAGAAGACTTGGCGCTGTCCTGTCAAATCATGGAGGTCATACAAAATACTAGATGTAGTAGTTTTTGTTGTGGGGTTTATTCATTTTTGCATCAACTAATTTGAGTAAAACTAAAGATTTTGTAATCAAAGTTTTATTATTAAAGTGGTTGTAAAGTCTCAAGGTTTTTCACCATAATGCTTTCTATGCATTATGGCAGGGGTGTCCAACCTTTTTTCAAAAAGGGCCATATTCTATTAAGTGAACATGGGTGAGGGCCGACCATGTTGCCTGACATTCTTTGAACCCTTAAAATTTGGTCTAAAGTGTGTTCGTCCGAGCACTAATACACTGCCCAACAAGAATTATCTTGCCTTTGTGGCTGTGTGTGGTGAAGAGATGAGCTCAGGCATGTTATTTGGATATATATATATCTTTTGTGGGCCCAAAGAATCCCTGAGCGCCGCTCAGGACTAAGGATGAGCTTGGGCGTGTTATTTGGATATACCGTATTTATCGGCGTATAACACGCACATTCACTTTAAAGCGGAAGTAAACCCATCGATTTAACAGTTTCAAAAAGCAGTTACATTCCCGGCATGCTGGGAATGCTAACTGTCACATTGATTGTGCTCTCAACCAAACTGTTAACCATCCAATGGCTGGTGTCATAACTGATCACATGTGCAGTATAATGGCAGTTGAAGATTAAACCGAGGCCAAGATGGCAGCTTCCTTGCCTGAAAATGATAGGAGGGTTTACTTCCACTTTAAGAGGGAAGTTTCAGAAAAAAATGAAAATTTTAAATAAAGAACTGTGAAACAAAATAAGGGTCAGTGCCCATCAATGCAGCCTCACCATTGCCATGAATGCAGCCTCACCATTGCCATGAATGCAGCCTGATCGATTCCCATCTGCAGCCTCGGTGGGGACAGGGAGGGGGTGGGGTGAAAGCCATCAGATTATATACAGGAGAATCTCCTGTTTACACGGCGGCCTCTTTAATACAAAGTATCGCCTTCTATGATAGACAGAACAGTTGTCCAATGGCAGCCCAGGAGATGGGACTTCCTATTGCAGACGCTGCCGAGTAAACAGGAGATTCTCCTGTATGTAATCTGACAGCGCTGGTCCCGCCCCCTCCCTGTCCCCTCCGAGGTGGCACTGGTAAATATAATGTAGCGGGGTCCCCTTTAAGACTCCCAGGACTACCTTACCCAGAACCCCTTTCGGCAATGTTTCCACCCAGAGACTCATGGGAGGGGTTATAAAAGGAGGAGGCGAGGCGGGGCTCGGCCTCTTTGGGACACGAGACTTCAGTGACTGATCCTCCTGTGCGGATGTGCTGGAGTGCAAGGCCTGAGGCCTTGCGCAGCACCAAAGAGCCTTCCACCCCACTGCGAGCCTGGGTGGCATCTGACTTCGCTTATCTACAGCCTTGGTTGGATCGGGGACCCGATCGCTGGAGACACTGTGTGTGAGGACACAGTCGGTGGAAGTTCCCGGTCTGGGATCGCGTCCGGAGGGGTGAGCGAGCGTATGCTCAGACCATATACGGTTTGTTGCTGATGTGCCTATAGACTGCCGTGGCCCACAAGTTTATATCTGATACTCTCACTGGAGATCCATATCAGAGCTGAACTCAGAGGTTCTTCAGTAAAGTGTTTATTCTATTACAATCTTCCCATTGGATTAAAAATGTTATTCTGTTATGTGCACCACCTTTAAAGACTTGCCGGTGAAGAAACCATCATCCCCTATAGACTGAGTTTCAGATATCTGAGCCAGGCCTGGCCAGCTAGTTAGTTCATTTAGTTGCTGCGCCACAGGGCGCCTAGTTAACGGTCGCCCACGCGCGCACCTTTACTATTCCATTAGTGTATAAGTATGTTTATTGCTGCAGGGCTCTGCAACCTATTTTATGTGAACTGTTACCATTGTTAACCTTTTACCACAGATCTAAAGTAAATTAGATACCCCTTTCATTATTTCCTTGGTGTCTGAGTTTTATCATATAGTATAAGAATTATATTGCTGCCATAACTAACTGTGCCAGTAGGGGGTCGAGTAAATTGCCGGGGGTTGGCGGAGCTGTCTTCAGGGCCCAAACTAAATCTGCGGCGGCCCTCTTAGTTGAAGGTATCGCTACAATAACATATATCTTTTGTGGCCCTGGGGGCCGGACTTTGGACATGCCTGCATTATGGTGAAATATACTGACTTCGTCTTCTAAAACTCCTCCGCTCAGGAAAGAGTAGCTAGAAATAATTGAAACACACTGTGGAAATGGATATATGGTTTTACATTTTGACCATAGATATGTTCTTAAATGTTTCTTGGCCATTCAAGACCGTATTGAGCATGGTGAGTTTACCAGCTGTACAACAGCAAGTTTCTATAAATCCTTTTATAAACCTGGCAACTATGGGACAAAAGGTTTTTGAAGGGGTCAGGGTGGATGTGATTTAAATCACTGGTAAAAAGACTTGATTTAAATCAGGGGTCTCAAACTGGCGGCCCTTCAGCTGTTGCGAAACTACAAGTCCTATCATGCCTCTGCCTATGGGAGTCATGCTGGTAACTGTCAGCCTTGCAATGCATCATGGGACTTGTAGTTTCGCAACAGCTGGAGGGCCGCCAGTTTGAGACCCCTGATTTAAATCATATTTTTTAAAGAGCATCTGTCATCTGTCCCGCAGCGTCTCCTCCTCTGACCCGCTGTTGACTCACCGACAGTCCCATTCACTTCAATGGGACGGCTGGTGATGAGGCAGTGACGCAACAAGGTGAGGGACGTGGCTGCAGCAGCTGAGTGGATGCCCGCTAACAGGCGCTGCCATTATGGATCTGAAATCACAGGTGCTCTTTAAATGTAAGGACTTCTTGCTGGTAGTTAGAATATTTAATATTTGCAAACAAAATGAAGGTTTACTATTTAGAATAAGAAGCTGTCAGGTAAGTAAATATTCCCAAACTTTTTTACGGCCTGCTGCCATTTTGCTCCTTAAGGGAGGAATAAAGCACTTCAAGCTATGTGAAGAAAAATCACAAGGTTTATAAGCTGCTTAGGTTTCACTTTTACTGCTTGCCCTTCCTCCTCACACGTAGAGCCTGGTACAAATGCATTTCTCTTCAATCATACAGTTTGTAGTGTACATAGATTTGCAAAATAATGGGATAAAGGATTATTCCTGGACTTTGTTTTATCTCATGGTTACTGTGAAATTGTGTGAATGCATCACTGCAGTGCATGTTATCTCAGCTTGCAGAGCTTGGATTCATTGAATGAGTTTACCAAAAATGTAAATATTGCAGTATATACAGCTTCATGCTATATAACTAAGCTCCATTTCATGCTGAATAAACTAAATTATTAATGTATCTTAAATAGAAAACTATCTTTAGATAGATTTTTACTCCAAAAGCATTTTATTAAAATTAATTTGATAAAAAGATCACAAAAATCAGAATTTTTTAACAAAATCCATTGATTTTTATCCACCCCTAAAGAGGGGGCAGAGGAGCTAGGCCAGCACAGAGTGATTAGATACTTCAAGAGGAGGAGAGTGCTGTGCTAGGGAGGTGAATGGTCAATCTTTTCTAGCAAGTTTCAAGGCACATTGCATGTGAATAAAAAATAATTAATGGAAAGAGAGAAAATTAAGTACTGTCCGTGATACTTTTTTTATTTGCACTAACATAGAATTTTTCAGGACAAGCTTTCGGGGTATGTCCCCTTCTTCAAGGTCCAAGCAGTACTGATTCACAATTTTTTTAGCAGAATGTTGAAACAAAACAAGAAAAAAAACTCAGAGGGAAAGGAAAAAAAAACACATACAAATCAATGGTAATAAAGATAGCAGCAGAGTTAGTGAGACAAGACAGAGTTAGTGAGATAAGACAGAGGGAGAGCTATAGACTTGAGGGGGGAGATGCTAGTCACAGAGGGGGTCATAAAACCTTAGTATAATGGGTAAGGAAACCAATATCTAAATTTAGGCCATTCGTTTTTGTGTTAAAAAGAATTATCATTCTTAGTTCAAATGTTTTCCTTTCCTGGATAGTTCTGAAATTCCCTTTAAGAACTAAAACATTGAGGTCTTCTATAGTGTGGTCCGGTTGTGAGAAGTGATGTCCCACAGGTGTGCAGAAACTCTCTTCTTTATGTTCCTTGATGGTATGTCTGTGAAAATTCATCCTCGCTTGCAACTTCTGTCCTGTTTCACCAACATAAGATCCTTTGCCACACCTGTTGCATTGGATGAGGTACACAACATTACTGGAGGTACAGTTGTAAGATCCCATGATAGTGAAGGTCCCATTTGTGTGTGTGACACTTTTGGATGGATTGATCTGGTTGCACAGTTTGCAGCGTTTTTTATTGCAGGGTTTGCTTCCATTATTTGTGACTTCATAATCAGAGTGAAGTTTCCTGCTGATTAGTTTGTGTCTGAGGTTGGGTGGTTGTCTGAAAGCCAATAATGGGGGTTGTTGGAATATTTCTTTCAGAGTTTCATCCTCTGTTATAATGGGCTGTAAATCTTTGATTATCTTTTTGATCCCTTCTAGTGTTGGGTTGTATGTGGTGACTAGAGGTACTCGGTTATTTGTTTTTTTCTCTTTGTATTGGAGGAGATTTTCTCTTCGGGTTTTCAAGGCTGTGTTTATGCTGTTGTTGATGGTTTTGTCTTTATATCCTTTCTTCTGGAAAGAGCCTGCCAGTGTTCTGAGATGTTTATCTCTGACTTCTGGGTCTGAACAAATTTGGTGGTATCTGATGGCCTGGCTGTGTATGATGGCTCGTTTAGTGTGTTGGGGATGAAAACTGGAACTATGAAGATAGCTGCATCGGTCAGTCGGTTTTCTGTATATGGAAGTGTGAAGCTTGTCATCCCTGATGTATACTGTAGTGTCTAGGAAGTTGACATGTGTGTTCGAATAGTCCATTTTTAGTTTGATAGATGGGTGAAAAGTGTTGATCAATGAGAAGAATTGGTTTAGATTTTCTTCACCTTCAGTCCATATCATGAAGATATCATCAATATAGCGATAATATCTGTATGGCTTTTGTTGTATGCTGTTCAGGAATTTGTCCTCCAGGTCAGCCATAAATAAGTTTGCATATTGGGGTGCCATTTTGCTTCCCATAGCAGTACCCATACATTGGAGATAGATGTCATTGTTGAAAGTGAAGTAGTTGTGTGTAAGAATAAATTTGATGAGCTGTGTAACATCCTCAGCCGTGTATTTGTGGTTTGGTGTGGATGATAAGAATCTGTGACATGCTGCCAACCCATCCTTGTGAGGGATGTTACTGTACAGAGATTCTACATCCATAGTGACTAGAAGTGTATTTGGTGGTAATTGTTGTATATTGTTAAGCTTGTTCAGAAAATCAGTGGTGTCTTGCAGGAAACTAGTAGTGTTCATGACTAAAGGTTTTAACATGTTTTCTACAAGGCCTGAGATATGTTCGGTAAGTGTATTCATACCTGTTATAATGGGTCTGCCTGGATTTCCTGGCTTGTGAATTTTGTGAATCACACCTCCACAAGGACGCAACCCCAAACTGGATACCTATATTGACAGCTTTTTTTCTTGTTTTGTTTCAACATTCTGCTAAAAAAATTGTGAATCAGTACTGCTTGGACCTTGAAGAAGGGGACATACCCCGAAAGCTTGTCCTGAAAAATTCTATGTTAGTGCAAATAAAAAAAGTATCACGGACAGTACTTAATTTTCTCTGTCATAATTGCACTAATACGGCTACAATTACGTCAAGTATAATGGAAAGAGAAAAACACTGCAAGTAAGCATCAGAAATATTGTCTTTTTCTGTGCATTTTACCTCCTGTATTGGTGACACGGCCTCTTTAAGTTGGAGTGGTTTATTGTATACAATACCTAGATCATTAATGAAGTGATCCATACACTTGGTGACGCTATGACAGAACTTGGCATACACTCGGTCTGTTATCTGTGATCTGAAGCTGCGAGGTCAAACACTCCATTGAGTGAATCTGATTTTCTCTGTCATGTCTGTGCCAGAATGTTGCAAGTGAGAGTTCAGTAATACTATCATTGCTTGTGCATTTGCTTCATGCATAGGGCAGCTTATTGATTTCAATGTGCTATCCTAAACACAGCAAAGAAGCTCAGATTTTGTATTTTTTTTGAGCTTTGCACATTTTTAATTGTTACTGCTTATTTTGGTACACATTTTTCCTCACGCAAAGCTGTGCATCTTGCTTGCCACATTTGGGTGCCGTTAACAAATCACATTACAATTGGTTCTTATTTTATTACAGGTTATTAAGCACTGATGAAAATATCACTAGAGACTGGGGGAATCCCCCCTTCCCCCGGGTGATAGGGGGTTTAAAATCAATCTTTGAAAAAAAAATATTTTTTTTTTCCCCCTTGTTTAAGGGGTTTAATAATTAGTCTTAATTTATTATACTTCTTAGCACTGATGAAAATATCACTAGAGATCACAGACGGAATATCACTAGAGATTGGGTGAAATTCCCCCCTCCTATTGGGGGTTAGTATATATATATATATATATATATATATATATATATATATATATATATATATATATATATATATATATATAAAAAATCTTTTTTTTTCTCCTCCCCCCCCCCCCCCCTATCTTTCCCCCTCTCGCTCCCTGCCCTCTCCCTCCCTATACGGGTGACTTTAACAAGTGTTTAAAAAATGGGTAGATAATAAATAGGGTAAAATATAATATAGGATATCTAGATTTGATAGAATGGTACCAGTATAGTATATATGGGTAAGGGATGAATTGAGACTGAGAAAAAGGGATTTTTATAACAGCTTACCTGTAAAATCCTTTTCTTGGAGTACATCACGGGACACAGAGCGACTTAGTCATTACTAATGGGTTATATAGTTTACCTTCAGGTGTTGGCACTGGCCAATTCCAAACCGGAAGTACCCTCCCCTATATAAGCCCCTCCCACCCGGGAGCACCTCAGTTTTGTAGCCAAGCAATAAGTGTCCCAAAAAGAGGGGTGGGAGCTCTGTGTCCCGTGATGTACTCCAAGAAAAGGATTTTACAGGTAAGCTGTTATAAAAATCCCTTTTTCTTTTTCGTACATCACGGGACACAGAGCGACTTAGTCATTACTAATGGGACGTCCCAAAGCAATGCCAAATGAGGGGGGGGTACATAAGCTGGGCGCCATCAGGCATGAGGATCTTTTGCGGCCTGCAACACACTGCGCCCAAAGGCGACATCCTCCTGACTTCTAACGTCTACCTGATAGAATCTAGTAAACGTGTGTACCGAAGACCATGTTGCGGCCTTACATACTTGAGCCAGGGAGGCCTGGTGATGCACTGCCCATGAAGTTCCAACCGCTCTTGTGGAGTGCGCCCTAACTTTGAACGGAGGCGGTCTCTTTCTCAAGCCATAGGCTTGTATTATGACCTGTCGAATCCACTTGGCTAAAGTAGATTTTGATGCTGCCTGACCCCTTCTGGGGCCTTCCGGCAGAACAAACAAAGAATCCGTTCTGCGAATCTGAGCAGTGGCTTTTAGATAAGCTTTAACTGCTCTTACCACATCCAAAGAATGTAATAACTTTTCCTCTACTGAGATAGGTTTGGGGAAAAAAGAAGGAAGAACCACATCTTGGTTCAAATGAAACCTCGATACCACCTTAGGAAGAAAGGCTGGATGAGGACGTAATACTACTCTGTCCTTATGGACAACCAGATATGGCTCCTTACAGGACATAGCTGCTAATTCCGACACTCTTTTAGCCGAACAAATGGCTACTAAGAAAACCAATTTCCTGGTGAGAAGAACCAAGGAAATGTGTTGTAATGGTTCAAACGGTTGTTTCTGTAGAACCGACAGAACCAGGTTTAAGTCCCAAGGACATATGGGAATACTAACCGGAGGGCTAATACGCATCACTCCTTGTATAAAGGCTTTGACTAGTGAATGCGAAGCCAAGGGCCTTTGAAAAAATATTGACAAGGCCGAAATCTGACCCTTGATAGTACTCAAGGCCAGCTTCCTATCTACAGCCCACTGTAGGAAGTCCAGAATCCTCCCTATCATGTACTTACGTGGATGCCATTTCTTGGTCTCACACCACGTAATGTACGCTTTCCAGATCCTATAATAGATCTGCCTGGATACCGGTTTCCTGGCATTGATCATGGTAGATACCACAGAATTAGAGAGCCCTCTCTTTTTCAGAATGTGGGCTTCAATAGCCAGGCCGTCAAACCTAGGGCTGGTAAGGAAGGGTGGTATATCGGTCCTTGCGACAGCAGGTCCGGACGAAGTGGGAGGGTCCAAGGACTCCTCACTGACATTTTTACAATCTCCGCGTACCATGCCCTTCGGGGCCACGCTGGAGCCACCAGAATCACTGGTTTCTTTTCTACCCTGATTCTGCGGAGTAATCGCGGTAACAATTGTGGCGGTGGGAATGCATATATCAGCTTGAACCGATCCCAAGGGAACACTAGGGCATCCGAGCCGCAAGCTAGGGGATCCCTTGTGCGAGACACAAACCTGTCCACCTTTGCGTTGAATCTGGATGCTAGCAGATCTACATCCGGTGTTCCCCACCGCTGGCATATTGCCTGGAAAACCTCGGGGTGAAGAGACCATTCCCCCGGGCATAATTGTTGGCGACTTAGAAAGTCCGCTCTCCAATTTTCCACTCCTGGGATGAAAACCGCGGATATGGCTGGGACATATCTTTCTGCCCACTCCAGGATGCAATTTGCTTCCTTCTGGGCTGCACGACTTTTGGTGCCACCCTGATGATTGATATATGCCACTGCCGTGGCATTGTCTGATTGAATTCTGACAGGGGACCCCTGGAGTTTGGATGTCCATGCTACTAGGGCATACCGGGCTGCTCGTATCTCTAAGAGATTGATGGGCAGGGCCTTTTCTGCTTCTGACCACCTGCCCTGGAGAGACCATTGCTCCAGCACTGCCCCCCAGCCGATGAGGCTGGCATCTGTAGTGACCACCTTCCAAGAAACCGGACTGAAGGGTTTCCCTCTTTCCAGATTCTGGGGCACCAACCACCAATGGAGGCTCTTGCGAACGGAAGGGGACAGGGACATTGGTAAGTCTAAAGCCTGAACTTTTTTGTTCCAGGCTGACAGTATGGCCCTTTGCAAATTCCTTGAATGGAATTGACCGTAGGGTACCGCTTCGAATGAAGCCACCATCTTTCCCAGCAGCCTCATGCAGAGACGTATGGATGGTTTTCTTTTTGTACCCACTAAGTGGGTCAAATTTCTTAAAGACGACACCTTCTCTGGAGGTAAGAAAATCTTTCTCTGATTTGAATCCAGCCTTAGCCCTAAGTATTCCAGACTTTTGACTGGTCTTAGAGCTGACTTGTCCCGGTTGATAATCCAACCGTGATATTCCAGATACTCGATTGTCTTGTGAATAGCTACTTCCAGCTTTTCCACTGAGTGGTCTATTAGTAGCAGGTCGTCTAGATATGCCATTATCGTTACACCCTGTGTTCTTAGATTGGCCAATAATGGGGCCAGAATTTTTGTGAACACTCGTGGTGCTGTGGCCAGACCGAAAGGTAAGGCTCTGAACTGAAAATGGCGCCCTTCTACTGCAAAGCGTAGAAATTTCTGATGGGCCGGAAAGATGGGAATATGCAGATAAGCATCCCTTATGTCGATCGAGGCTAGCCATTCCTGCCCTTGTAGGGCGGTGGCCACTGATCGGATCGACTCCATCCGAAAGGTCCTGATATTTAGGAACTTGTTTAGCCCTTTTAGATTTAATATGGGCCTCACGTCCCCATTTGGTTTGGGGACTGTGAAAAGGTTCGAGTAAAACCCGAATCCGCTTTCTTCCAGGGGAACCTTCATGATTACCCCTTGGAGCAATAGTTGTTCTAGTGCCAGAAGGAGGGATCCTCTCTTTTGGGGATCTCTTGGCACGTTTGACCTCATAAATTGGGCAGGAGGAGTGCCTTTTAACTCCAGCTTGTATCCCAGACTTACTGCGGAGAGCACCCATCTGTCTCTGATGGTGTCCCGCCAGGTCTCTGTGAACAACTGAAGTCTTCCCCCCACCCGATTGAGCGGGGGCAATACTTCATGCCTTAGGGGGAGGTTTTGTACCTCTCTTGATCCAGGGCTTCTTGTTACCCTGTGATTGTCCCTGATTTCTGCCCCCTGAATTTGACCGCGGAGGCCGTCGGAACTGCTTCACAGCCGATGTGCCCGGGACTGGAGAGGTAGGCCTCTTAAAAGAAGGACTTCTACCCTTGTTCTTAACCGGTAAGAGTGAACTTTTACCGGCAGAAATTTTCTGGATATATTTGTCCAGATCTTCTCCAAATAAGCGTTCTCCATGAAATGGGAAGCTAACCAGCAGTTTTTTACAGGGAGCTTCAGCAGACCAGTTTTTGAGCCACAGAAGCCTACGCATATGTACTATAGACAGCGTAAAGCGGGAGGCCTGTTGGATTGTATCCTTTATGGCGTCCACCGCAAAACACAAGGCTCTAGGCAGGTCAGCTAGGGCATGAGCCTGCTGATCTGGTAAGTCCCTTAAGACTTGTTTCAACTGATCTTTCACTGCTTGGCAGACTCCAATCGCTGCTACCGCAGGTTGTGTCACCATACTTGCTGTAGAGAAAGCAGATTTTAGTAAAGACTCCAATTTTTTATCTATTGGGTCTTTGAACATTGGAACATTATCTACTGGACATGTCAGTGATTTGTTAACAGAAGAGATGGCTGCGTCCACTATAGGGACCCTCCATTTTCTTATGAACTTATCCTCCATGGGATAGATCACCGGAAATCTCTTGGGGGGAGCAAATATTTTATCAGGATGCTCCCAATCCTGGTAAATAAGCCCTTCTAATAAAGGGTGGATTGGGAAGGAACAGACCGCCTGGGGAGCTTTTAGCGACCCCAGCGAGGAAACCGTAGTGGATGGTGGTTCCGCCAGAGGCATTTTAAATGCTGATCGGACCATGTTAGTCAGAGACTGAACCCATAATCTTTCAGCCTGAGAAGCTGAGAAAGGTTCTTCCACTGTTGATTCCTCTATAAGTGAATCAACCTCATCCTGATCCCCTTCAGGTAGGTCGATCTCTGTGTGGGGCTGTTCCTCCACTAACAGGCACTCTGAAGGAGGAGACGGAGATCGGACGCGCTTTTCCTGTGACAGGGAAGCAGCGATCAATGCTGTTAATCTCTCTTCCAATCCTCCCAGAGTTGAGGATAAAACCTCCTCTGTTATATATACAGGAGCAGGTGGACTGGGGACAGCCGCAGCACCAGGCATTCCTGCGGGGTTTCTACGGCTACTGACCTCTGCATTCTCAGGGGAGATTGGTGCAGTGCAAGCATGCCCAATATCCTCAGAGCCCGATGGAGACCCCTTTGGCTTCCTGGAAGATCTATTTCCGGAGCGTCTGGACGACATATCCTTTAAGCACAAAGCTGAGGTATTCCCGTCGTCATACACCAATTTTTGCTGGTAATAGTCTAACACAGGTGCTGCTATATACCAGCTGGTGTCCACTAAAGTGCCTTTCTATGGGGATGCCTGCATCAACCGCCTCTGTGTGCCACTGTTTGTTGCTAGCTCTGTTTGCATGCAGCTGACACTTGTACTGTGTCTTTTAACCATGCTGGGACGCCCGCACATGCGCAGAAGCGCCGCGGCGCGCATCGAGCGTCATCCACCCGCCCCGCCCCTTTTTTTTTCATAGGAGCGTGCACGCGCCCGCGCGCGCGCCCGTGCGCCAATGGCGCCCTTTTCGAAAACCAACAGAGGACTAGGAGCCAGGGCCCTTTTTGCCGGAGGGCCTGTGCGGTGGATGAACGCAGCAACAGGGCAGAGGAAGTGGATTCCCTCAGAGAAACTTACCAGCTGCCTGGATCTTTTGAGTTGAGAAAACCAAAGATCCACATTTACAAGAAAAATGGACTACAGCGGCCTCTAGTGGTTTAACACAGGTACCGCGGTCCCTGTTTTTTTTTTTTTTTTTTTCTTGACTACTATTAAAATTTTACATTTTCAGTAGTTATAGGCAAACACAGATATTTAGCGGGAATACCGTTAGGTAACAGACAGAAAGACAAATTAGGCTTGGGGGTCCCCCAATAGAACCAAGTTCCTGAGGGCCCCCACTTACCTGATCCCCGCCGCAGGACTTTGTTTGGTCCACAAAAGTCCAAACTTCACCTATCACGGCAGGCATTGTAATTAAACCTTCAGGGACCGGGTTCCCAAGGATTCCACTCCCCTGGACCTGTATAGCACCCTGCACAGACAGCGTCTTGGTCGTGGGTATGACCAGAGCTCTGGATCCCAGGGTCCAGCCCTCCTAAGAGAAGCATTACAGGCAAAACCTTGCTCTTCTGCTGCAAGGCCCGGGTACCGACCGTTTAGCTATGAAGCTTTTTTGGTGGGATCCGGAACAGCTTACTAAGGCCCAAAAGAACCTGTACGCAAGCCCAGTGAAAACACATGTTACTCTTTGGCCAACACCTTAGACACTGGCAAAAAACTGAGGTGCTCCCGGGTGGGAGGGGCTTATATAGGGGAGGGTACTTCCGGTTTGGAATTGGCCAGTGCCAACACCTGAAGGTAAACTATATAACCCATTAGTAATGACTAAGTCGCTCTGTGTCCCGTGATGTACGAAAAAGAAATTGTCTTACTATATGTATATATGTCTTAATGTTTATGTATAATTGTATGTAATATATGTTGTAAAAAAAACTTTTTAATAAAGAGGATTAAAAAAAACAATTGTGATGCGTGCTTTTTCATGTTTCTTGAAAGCGTGCGACATCTTCTGATTCTGCATGCTATTACATGCTACGCAGGTGTGAATGTAAGCCTAAAGTGATTGCAAAGTCTCGCTTTAAAATAAAAAAAATTACTAACCTATTATACTTACCTGCCGTGTGGCAGTGGTTTTGCACAGAGCAGCCCAGACCCTTCTCTTTTCGGGTCCCTCTTCACTGCTCCTGGCTCCTCCCTCCTGACGAGTGCCCCCCATAGACCAGCAGCTTGCTATGGGGGCACCCGAGCTGAGTCAGAGCTCTGTGTATCCATTCAGACATGGAGCCCCGACCTGGCCCGCCCCCTCTCTCCCCTGGTTGGCTAACAGACTTTAACAGTTGTGGGAGCCAATGGCGCCACGGCTAGGCCCCAGCCAATCGGGAGGAGAGTCCCAAATGGCAGAGGCAATCGTGGATATTGCTGGATAGAGAAGGGGCTCAGGGTAAGTATTAGGGGGTGCTGGGGGGCTGCTACATACAAGGTTTTTTATCTTAATGAATAGAATACCTTAAGATAAAAAACCTTTTGCCTTTACGACTTCTTTAAAGCGGAATTTCACTCAAAGGTGAAAGTTCTGCTCTTCTCCTCCCTGCCTCCTCCTTCATATTTGGCACTTTTTTGGGGGAAGGGAGCAGGTACCTGATTTTGACAGGTATCTGCTCCAACTTCGTCAGATTGCCCCAACAGTTCGAGTGTAAGTTCTCCCCCCTCTCTTTCCCCCGCAACCTTCTGGGACACATCACAGGTCCCAGAAGACTGTGGGACCATTCAGATCGCGCATGCACAGTGAGCAGTTGGCTGTAAAGCTGCGATCAGTTAATATGCTGGTGCCGGTGTCTGAAGCCCAGTGTAGAACCAGACGGGTGATGACAGAGCTGCATCATGGGACAGGCGAGTGTCTGTCTAATTACAGCCAGCAGCTACAGTTTTTTTGTAGCTGCTGACTTTCAGTTTTTTGAAAAGTGACCTACGAACCGCTTTAAGATTGACCATACATGATTCAACTTAAAAATTGTATAGATTTCCCCCATCCACACATTAAATGTGGATGGGGGATCACTCCCGCTGAGCCATTGTATTCTGCCAGCAGGGAGCCTTCTCCACTGGCAGAATACAATAATTAGTGTTGCCAGCAATAGTCGGCAGCACTGATCATTCAGGAAAAAAACAAACAGGCTGGTTATACACAAGTCCATTTGTTCAGCCTGCCCATACATAGATTCAAATTTGGCCGGTCTCTACTGAGCCAGCCGAATTTTAATCCAGGTATGGCTCAGGTAGTAATGTTCAGTTTCACATCACTAATATTTCATGACCATTCTGCTCATTTCGACAAAAATAATGGAGATGCCTCACGGAAAAGGAGTTTACTTTACAAGTAACTAACACACATCTCCAAATACAGCTGCAAAGGTGAGTGTGAGTCATGGTAAACTGATTACCAGTAGGTTTCACCTATAATTGAGATATCAGTTGGCACTTTGATAAGCTGGTTTTCAAAGAAACCTGTGTTCAGAGAGGCCGAATAGCCTGTGTAAGGATTGCAGGTGCTTTGGTCAGAACTGCTGAATGTAGTGCCACGTGAGGGAGCGCCATCCTGTTCTTTCTGGCTGCACATGCGCAATGTGTACGCTCTCCTGTTGCCTATGATGAACTTGCTAGCTGTGACAGGAGAAAGTACAGACTGCGCATGTGTGGCCTGTAAGAAAAGGATATTGTTCCTTCATATGACACTAGGGGGGCGCTGGTCTCAATGGCTGCTCCATCCCTACAGTAATTAGGGATGGAGCCATCACAGACTGTAGAACATTTTAGGAAGGCTTCTTTTTAGTGCAGGTTTAGCCTACATTCTTTTTTAACTGAAAAGGGAGCCCTGGCTGGAAGGTAGGTTTAGCACACTATGCTGCTCTACTCATATGGGTTAAATCCTTGTTAATGGAGGAGAGTCTGATCTGTGATCAATGACAGGATTCTCTCCCCCATTTACAGATTGTATTACAGGCAATGTAATCTGTGAACTTTTCTCAATGAAAGCGGGGGGTGTGAGAGGACGTGTACACCTCGGATCATCTTTAGTGCAGCTGAGCCCAGAGACCCGAAGCTGCTAACACCTAAGAGCACTGGAAGTGCAGCAGCAGGAAGAGTACAGGGCAGCCCTTCCTACTGAATCCAGCAGCCTGCACGTCAAATCTGCTAAACCAAGTGCTTTCCCGGTGGTACAGACAAGGGACACTGGTATGCGCTAGAGCAGTGATTCTCAACCTTTCTACTGCCGTGACCTGTTGATAAAATTTTCCAAGTTGTGGGGACCCCTAACAGTAAAATTATTTTCGTAGCGTGGGTTGTCAGCACCCAAGGCAAAGCAAGGCAAGTAATTTTCCCCTCTAACCCACAGACATTTAGCGCTTCCTGAGTCCCTTCCACTCGTACAATATTAAAACCCTTTATGGTACATTTTAGGATGTACCACTCTTTCTCTTTGTTCTCCTCCTTTCTTTCCCTTTTATCTCTCTCTATCCTAATTTCTTGTTTTTTTTTCCCCATCCCTCTCTAGCCATATTTTTTGTTCTTTCTCTTCCTTTTTTCTTTGTTCCTCCCCTTCTTTTCTTCTCCCTTCCATGTATTCTCTATTTGTATTCCTTCTCTTACTCCGTGGTGGTGGGGGGTATTGGGATGAGTGGCAGTGCTGGCGGGGAGTTGGGATGAGTGGCAGTGCTGGCGGGGGGATGGGATCAGTGGCAGTGCTGGTGGGGGGATGGAATCAGTGGCAGTGCTGGGGGGAGTTCTCATCAGCCAACTTAGGTGCCCTTGATCAAGGTCATCTGCTAATCTGAGAAATGTAGTGGGGACTTTTAATGGCAACTCTAATCACAGCCTCGTAGTGTTACTCACTGTGTCTCCAGCTATAGGGTGTCTCACAGCAGTGACACCTATGCCAAAATCAGGAGATAGGGTCTCCTCCGGCTCCTCCCACTTCACATTCCTCACCAGTCAGCTGACCTCTAGTCTCTCCCCCCACCCATGCCGTGAACTTTTTGGGCGGCTGCGAAGAGGCAGAGTGGGCGGCTGCGGGCTCCAGGAACAGCCCAGCTGGGCGGCCACTGGCTCCAGGGAAAGCCATGCTGGGTGGCTGCTTCAAGAACAGCCCAGGATTTGGTGACCCCTGGCAAATTGTAATTTGACCCCTGAGGGGGTCCCGACCCCCAGGTTGAGAACCCCTGCGCTAGAGGCTGACTGACTGTTATTTCAAAAGTACTTTGTGTTGGATACCACTTTCGCGGGCCATTTCTTCAGTGTGCATGTGCCGATGACGTTGGTGCATGCGGATACAGTGAATATCTCCTAAACTGTGCAAGTTCATGAGATATTCACGGTACCTACAGGTAAGCCGTCTTATAGGCTTACCTGTAGGTAAAAGTGGCGTAACAGGGTTTACAACCACTTTAAAACAGTTTATTAGTATTATTTATTTTACTCTGTATTCCAAAGGCTGTTTTTATTTTATTTTGAACATGTGACCAGCAGCTGAGGACTAGAAGCTCCTCCTGCTTATGTTTCCCTGCAGACAGGCTGGGAAAGATCTGGGTCATGTGACAGCTGTATATCGGTTAGAGAAAAGTAACTTGGATGTGTTTTTTTTTTTTTTTTTTTTTTTTAAGTTGAAGCTATTATCCATATACAGAAATAGAAGGGACAATGTAAATTAAACACTGTGTTTAGTATCACTTTAACCACTTGCCGACCGCCGCACGCAGATGTATGTCGGCAGAATGGCACGGGCAGGCACATGGGCGTACCTGTACGTCCCTTTTTAAATTTGCCACCCAGCAGGCGCCCGCCGTGTGCCTCGTGAGCATGCTCGCGGGTCCCAGGAACTCGATGTTCCCGGGCGACCCGCTTTTGCGGCCGGCAAAGGCAGAACAGGTGGATGCCTTTTTATAAACATGGCATTCCCCTATTCTGCCTAGTGACACTGTCACTGATGGCTGTTCCCCGTGATCGGGAACGGTCATCAGTGACGTGTCACGTGTAGCCACGCCCCCTAACGGTAAGAATCACTCCCTAGTACTGACTTAACCCCTGCAGCGCCACCTAGTGGTTAACCCCTTCACTGCCAGTGAAATTTTTACAGTATTCAGTGCATTTTTTTTTAGCACTGATGGCTGTAAAACTGACTGGTCCCAAAAATGTGTCAAAAGTGTCCGATGTGTCCGCCATAAAGTCGCAGTCACAATAAAAATCGCTGATCGCCAACATTACTAGTAAAAAAAAAAAAAATAATAAAAATGGCATAAAACTATCGCCTATTTTGTAGATGCTGTAACTTTTGCGCAAACCAATCAAACGCTTATTGCGATATTTTTTTCTTTTT
This sequence comes from Rana muscosa, assembly GCA_029206835.1. NCBI lineage: Eukaryota > Metazoa > Chordata > Amphibia > Anura > Ranidae > Rana > Rana muscosa. The sequence goes on from CM055118.1 coordinate 492,264,187, forward strand.
TTCTTTTTTTTTTTACCAAAAACATGTAGAAGAATACGTATCTACCTAAACTGAGGAAATTTATATATATATATATATATATATATATATATATATATATATATATATATATATATATATATATATATATATATATATATATATATATATATATATATAATTGGGGATATTTATTATAGCAAAAACTAAAAAAATTTCCTTTTTTTTTTTTTTTTTAATTGTTGCTCTATTTTTTTGTTTATAGCGCAAAAAATAAAAACCGCAGAGGTGATCACATACCACCAAAAGAAAGCTCTATTTGTGGGGAAAAAAGGACGTCAATTTTGTTTGGGAGCCACGTCGCACGACCGCGCAATTGTCAGTAAAAGCGACGCAGTGCCGAATCGCAAAAAGTGGCCTGGTCTTTGACCAGCAAAATGATCCGGGGCTGAAGCGGTTAAGGAACCTTTTACAAATTCTCCCACTACTCACTGCTGGGGCCCGAGGGCTGCACTCCAAACACTAAAGGGCCTCATGTGGCCCTTGGGCCACAGGTTGGGCACCAGGACTCTGGAGGATCCCTAGGGTTCCACAAAACCCTGGTTGAGAATGGCTGTTCTAATAGTCAAAAGGCCCATCCAGAAGAATATAGGCCTCATTGTTCTGGATAATGGATATGATTGTTTTGTTCAGTTTGGATTTGGGTCATAACCTAAATCCCATAATGGGTTGTAAAGATCACACGAAAAAGTGTTGGTAACGTTTGCAAGGTCTCATCACATTGTGTATAAACACGCTGACAATCTAGTACCTATTATTATTATTATTATTATTATTATTATTATTATTATTATTATTATTATTATTATTCTCATAAACGGCTTTCTTCTTCTACATACGAGTGCGGCTGAATCCACACATTCAAATTCTTTATTGGCAACCTGTTTGGGGAAGAAACGAACACTCACATAGAAGAGGCAGCCTGGTTAGTTGCACTATGACCTTTTGGACTGTGAAGCAAGCAGCACAATTTGTACAAATAAAAATTGTAGGAGTAATCCAAGTGATTGCTTTTCTAGGCAGATGTCATAATAACCCAGCTAGCAAAGTATCTCTTATGTTTTAGTAATAGATTTACCCTCAAAGTTTACCTTGCTGAATTTTGGCAGCCTTCGTCCTGCAGTAGCGTTGCCTCCTTTCTAGACTAGTACACCTATTTTTCCTTGCGATTGTTCTAGATCTCATGTACATATCGGTGTAAGTAAATGGCTCATTTACTATTTGATTTAACAACTAAACTAGTATAAAAAAAGTAGCTGTGAAAAGGCATTATTTTTGATGTCCAACTCCCAGCCCTTGCACGTGGATGTGCCTAAAGTGATTGATTGTAAAAAAAATTTTTTAAATAACAAACATTTCTATACTTGCCTTCTGTACAATTCCATAAAGCGGCCCCAAACCTTCTCTTCTTGGGTCCCCCGCCTGCGCTTCTGGCTCCTCCTCTGTCCAGTGCCCCCACAGGAAGCGGCTTCCCATGGGGGCAATTGTGTGTGCTCGCTCCTGAGCCCCACTGCTCACTGCTGCATCCATTGACACAGACAGCAGGACTTGGTGTGTGTGTGTGTGTGTGTGTGTGTGTGTGTGTATCGCTGGCTTCCTTCCTGCTTCCTTGTCACTGGCTTTGATTGACAGCACTGGGAGCCAATGGCTCCCGGTGCCCCAGCAATGCCTGTGAGATATGGAAGTAAGGAGAGGAGAGCTGCAGACGTGAACAGCGCTGGATTGAATGAGGGCTCAGGTAAGTATAAGGGGGGGGCTAAATCGATTCCTAACCATTTTTTACCTTTAATGTAAGGAATGCAGTAAGGTAAAAAATGTTTAGGGTTTAGAACCACTTTAACTGCAGACCATGTGAGTTCGGGGACCCGCACCCACACAAATGTCACATTGGGAGCAGCCACTGGGTCACAATTGACATGAATGGCACTGCCTGTACACGGATGAAGGGAACACCTGTGCATCCCATGCAGGCAGAACACCACCCTCAGGCATTCTATGCAGCAAGGTAAAAAAAAAAAAAAAGAAACCTGCATGCAGCTCTCCCCAGTACATTCCTGACTCGGATCTCAATCAAGTAAAGTGCACCAGAGCTGTGCCTCTCGGGGGCGCTCCCTCCTTATAGGCTCAGATACAGCAGCTAACGCTGCTGTCAATCACAGCCAGTGACATGGGAGTGGGGGTGGAGCTTAGCCCCACTTGGTGTGTCTGAGCGGGGCTCAAGTGATAATGCATGAGTGCCCCCATAGCAAGCGGCTTACTATGGAGGCACTCGACAGGGGTGGGGGGAACCCGAGAAGAAGCATCAGGGCTGCTCTGTGCAAAATGATAAGTAGAACATTTTACCAAAAAAGAGACTTTACAATCTCTTTAACCGCTTAAGGTCCGCCCTGTGTACATATATTGCGGAAGAGTGGTTCTTTAGCGCAAAATCGCGTACCTTGATGTGATTCGCTTCTTCGGCTCTGGGGTGCACGTGCTGCTGGAGCCCCGCTCCCACTGTGATTCGACACAGCGAAAGCCAGTCGGTGGGTCCGACAGGTGCGATGTCCGCCGGAGAGCCGGCGATCGTTCCTAGAGAGGCAGACCGCTGTTCTGCCAGAAAGGGAAATGGAGATCTCATGTTTCTGCTAAGCAGACACATGGATCTCTGTTTTCCTTTTAGTCAAAGCACACCCCCCTACAGTTAGAAAGCACACATAGGGAACACATTTAACCCTTTGATTACCCCTGATGTTAACCCCTTCCCTGCCAGTGTCATTTATACAGTGACAGTGCATTTTTTGTTTTAGCACTGATCACTTTATTGGTGTCGCTGGTCCCCAAAAAGTGTCGCTTGGTGTCTGATTTGTTGGCCGCAATGTCGCAGTCTCGCTAAAAATCGCTGATTGCCTCCATTACTAGTAAAAAAAATAAAAAGTCCCTAAATCTATCTCTTAGTTTGTAGACGCTATAACTTTTGCACAAACCAGTCAATATACGCTTATTGTGATTTTATTACCAAAAATATGTAGCAGAAAAAACATATTGGCCTAAATTTATGAAGAAAAATTATGATTTTTTACATTTTTATTTTATTTTATTGGATATGTTTTTTATAGCAGAATGTAAACAATATTGTTTATAGTTTTTCAAAATTGTCAGTCTTTTTTGTTTTATAGTGCAAAAAATAAAAACCACAGAGGTGATTAAATACTACCAAACGAAAGCTCTATTTGTGGGAAAAAGGACATACATTTTATTTGGGTCGCATGACTGCGCAATTGTCAGTTGAAGTAACGCAGTGCCATGTGGCAAAAATGGTCTGGTCAGGAAGGGGGGTAAATCTTCCGGAGCTGAAGTTAAGTAGACCCGTGAGTGAGGCCTAAAAATGCTAGTTACCTGGCTTCTTTTTGTCTTTCTGCTAAAATGCCAGAATTCATTCCTCATCTCTTTACTTGTTCTGGGTCAGTGACTTAGAAAAGGTTCATAAATCGATCAGTGGGTAGCCCTGTCAGTACCACGTTGACATCCTTTGACTGAAAATCAAAGGTGCTGGGTACAAAATTGTCATCCAAACAGCCCCTGCATCCAATCAGATGCTGCCAGATGTCAGAACACAATATCCACAGCAGAAGAATCCTTAGTCCCCACTGTTTAGTGCTGATGGAGAAATCTAGCATCTGCTTTGCATTGGATGTCTTTGTGCCTATGTGCTGTCTAGCTACAGATTGAGGCTACAGTTGACGTCTCCTTGTTATGCGCCTTTCTGAGTATAATAGTCAGTGTTTTACATTCTAGTGAATGGAACCATTGGTAATACAGTAGGTTGAAGCATCCTTCTTGCTGTGGGTTGTCCATAACTTTATGACCACCCACCTAATATTGAGTAAGTCCCCCCTTTTCTTACCAAAACAGCCCTGACCCATCGAGGCATGGACATCGTTGGTCTTCTGAAGGTGCTGTGGTATCTGACAGCAAGCTGTTGGCCTTTAAGTCCTGTACGTTGAGAGAAGGGGCCTCCATGGATTGAACCTGTATTTCCAGCAAATCCCTTGATTAGATTGAGATCGGGAGAATTTGTAGGCCAAGTCAACACCTCATACTCACTGTATTTCCCAAGCCATTCTTGAACCATTTTTGCAGTGTGGCAGGGCCCATTATCCTGCTGAAAGAGACCACTGCCATCAGGGAAAACTGTTTCAATGAGGGAGTGTACTTGGTCAGCAGCAATGTTTAGGTAGGTGGTGTCAAGTAATTCTACATGAATAGCAGAACCCAAGGATTCCCAGCAGAACATTGCTCAAACCACACTGCTCCTGCTGGTTTTCATTCTTTCCAAACTGCATCCTGGTGCCAGTTCTTCCCCAAGTAAGAGTCGCACCCAGCTAGCCTCATAAAATATAACAGAAGACGGAATTCATCAGACCAGGCCACCTTCTTCCATTCCTCCGTGGTCCAGTTCTGGTTCCCAAGCGCCCATTGTGGGCACTTTTGGCTGTAGACACGGGTCAGAATGGGTACCCCGACTGGTCTGTGGCTACATGGCCCCATACACAACAAACTGCGATGCCCAATTTTTCTGCTTTTAAAACGGAAAGTTCAGGGATAACATGTATTTACTTGCTGCCAAATATATGCCACCGACTTTCAGATGCCAGATATAATCAGTGTTATTCATTTAACCTGTCAGTGGTTATAAAGTTCTGCTGATCGGGGTGTGTTTGTGTATAATAATATTATTATTATTATAATTCTCTTAAATTTTTTAATTTTTGGGAAAAACCTTGTCCAAGATTTTTTTTAATACAGATGAAGAGCATTGTATAAGGAAGAGCTGGACAATTCCTCTTTGCCATGACAACTAATAAAGTCTTTATTGTAACCTGGTGGCAAACAAAGAATTTTGTAAAATTCCTGCTTAGCGCAGGTTCCTGTAGCTACAGAATTGTACAGTAGAGAGGATCATTTACATTTTACTATTTTGAGTCTAGGGTAGCAGACAAAGGGGTACCTGGAGGGATAGATAGGGTAACAGTATGACTAGGACTAAGTACCTGCAGAGGCAAATGGATATACCGGTACGTCTATGATTGTGGGCACCTGGAGGGGCGGTGGGCGGGGGGGTTATGTCTTGGATTTGGAGGTACCTGGATCAGAAAATGGAGAAGCGGGATTCCCCAAACTGAGATTGGGGGTACCTGGCGGTGCAGATGGGGTAAAAGTACGTTCACTATTGGGGCTTTCAGAAGGGGCAAAAACATGACACCACAGAAATCCTTCTGCATAAAAGGAGAGGGGCTAAATGTGGCTCTTGGGGAGCAGGGGTTCTCTGGGCAGCTGTCAAGTGATCACCAATAGAATGCTGGAGCAGAAGGGGGCAGCCAGTAAAACATAGAGCTTAGAGTAAAGACATTAAAAGGCAGGAGAAGAGTGACCAGAAGAGGGCAGAATCCCAGGGCTCAGAGGAGACCAGTCACCATGGACAGCGCCAAGACATTAGAGGATCATGATTAGTTACACTAAACTTTTTGGTTTTAATAAAAAAAATTCTGTTCATGTATGTATGCTTGACTTAAAAGCATAGGAGTTGCTTGAAAAATTTATTTTAAATGATGTCCCTGTGGTTGTCCTCATTTACAACTTCATTATCCCCCAGTTGATTTTTGGACATGTGGTGTTCTGCCTTTTCCAGTATATTTTAAAATTGCATTGCTTTTCAAGTCCCTGTGATTTGAATTCTGTGTTTTGATATCACATGTAAGCGGAGATGTAACTGAATGTATTGTGACAATTTGAAATGCACAAAGTCTGATGCCACGTACACACGAGTGGTTTTCCCGTTGGGGAAAAAAAAACAATGGTTTTCCTGACAGAATTCCTCTCAAGCCTGCCTTGCATACACACGGTCACACAAAAGTCTGGTGAACTTTTGACTGCCAAGAACGCGGTGACATAAAAGACTACGACAAGCCGACAAAATTAAGTTCTATGCTTCCGAGCATGTGTGGTTTTTTTTCCCGTCGGAAAAGCATACAGACTAAGGTTTTTATTCGCTAGTAATTCTTTCTGACGGGAAAATAGAGAACCTGCTCTCTATTTTTTTTCCAAAAAAAGACCAAAAGCTCTCATCAGACTTTTTACTATGGGAAAACCGGTCGTGTGTACGGGGCATACGTATATAGGTAGTTTTTTATGTCTTTTTTGTTTTTTGGCTTTTATACTGTGTTTTTTATCTTGGGGGGGGGGGGGGGAGGTATCCGGGGGAAAAAAAAAGTATTCTTAACTCAGAAATGAACACCCTTAACCACCCCCCTCCGGTCCCTGCTGTACTTGCCTCCACGAGTTGTCATTGCCCATGCAACCGCTGTAGTGTTTCGGGATTTGAAATACCTGTACTTCTCCCTCTTCTTTCTGCAGGGCCTCCAGGACAGATCAGAGTGATTTTGATTGGTCCACGCTGGCACAGCGCATTGCTCTGATCTGTCCTGGAAGCACTGCACCGAGAAGAGGGAGAAAAGCAGCGATTGCAAATATTCAGACTGCTTCCCTGTCTGTATAAGCACTGACAGCTCATCACTCAAGGAGGTAAGTACAGAGAGAAACGGGGTTGGGAGGATGTAAGGTGTTCGTTCATCTTTTCATTTTTTTTCTGAAAAGGTGAACTCAAACTTCAATCCTAAAGTGGATCATAATGGGATAAATACTTGTTTACATCATGTCTGTTGAGCTGCGTTTTTCTGCACATGACACATGTATGATGTCCCATGGTGTGAAGAACAACGCAGCTCATCAGACATGGTGTGAACTGTGAACAAGCTCTAAATATTTCAATAAACCAGAGAACCCTTTAAACGATGGGCCTCTCCACTTTCACTGGCTGACATTCCTGTTCAGTGTTCTAAGGGTAGAAGACAGACGGCTGGCTGAACTAGCGTGTGAAGGTTGTTTTGGAATAGTAGCCGAGTGCGGTTACCATTTGGCTCCGTAAATTTTAAAGTGCTAAAAGAGAGAGGCTTGCCACATGTTCAACCATATTTTATGTGTACTTTTTAAAATGATATAATCAGTCAGTAACCTCTCCTCTCTTCTTCATTTTCTAGGGTTCATTTCAGCCTGTGGATAACATCCGTGGCATGAGGCACCATGGCCTGGTGGAGAGGGTATCGAGAACCCGTCTGCACTCGCCTCATCACAGACCTGTGGAGAAGCATGGACGTCAGATATCCTTTAATACTGATAAGGCTGGGGAAAGCTGGCCTTGTATGCCTTTGTTCTGCCAGTAGCTGGATTCTTTCACCTCTGCAGTGGGCTGTTTTACTTCTTATAAACAATGAAATCTTGTCTAGATTCCAGCTCATTAGAATTATTCTTCTAGCAGCAAGCACTTATCCCATTAAGACATGGCTTGAAGCTTACTAGTTACTTATTTGTCATTTGTAACTTTTTTTCCATTTTATTTGCTAAGAGTTTTTCATTTAGGTTTTTCTACAGTTTTCATCTGTTGGGTTTATTGTTGTCTTTTGTGCTTTTTTTTTATATTTTTTAATGGATCTAGTTTAGACTAAATTAGACCGGTAGGTTTAATGTGGAATTGGGGCACATGTGATTTGTAGAAAGCTTCTATTAACCACTTAAGCCATGGAAGATTTGGCTGTTCAATGACCAGGCCATTTTTTTGCAATACGGCACTGCGTCGATTTAACTGGCAATTGCGCGGTCGTGCGGCGTTGTACCCAAATAAAATTGACGCCCCCCCCCCCACAAATAAAGATTTCTTTTGGTGGTATTCTTAGCGGCCCTTCCACGCGTTGGTAAATGCGCACCGCACAGCAGTTTGGTTCGATGTGGTGCAATTTTCTAAAAGTTGTTTTTTTTTTCCCTACATTTCAGAGGTAGAGGAAGCTATTAAAATGAATGGGCTGTCCTACACAAATAATGCAGCATGCAGAGATCTGAACCAAGCCTTTGAAAAAATTTTCACATTTGTTTACTTATTCAGGACTTCAGCTTTAAAATGTATCTATACAAGAGGCATGTGTGCTTTGTGTATTTCTTCCATATCTGTGCAGTGATCCAGTGTGAGACTCTTCCTGTAAAAAAAAAAAAAAAAAAAAAAAAAAAAAAACCGCTCACTGCTGCTCTCTCTCCTTGTGCAGGGTGACTGGTCTTGTCTCCGCCCCCTCCTGTAGTTTGTGCAGGTATTTCGTCAGATTTGGCCACCCGTCAGAATTTGTAACGGAAGTGACGTTCCATCGCCGCCATCTTGCTACACCCCGCATTCGTCCACAGTAGGGATACAGTAAGAAGGCGGCAAGTGGACATCTTGTTACACCAACCCGGGTTTTGCATGTCACACTTATTTTTAACAGTAAACTGTGCTTATAAAGTGAAATGCAGTTTTTAGAAATCCGACGGACTGTTTAGATGTTCCATTTTAAAAGCAGCGGCAAGCCTGCTGATCTCAAAGGTTTGCTAATCTGACAGAACACCGCTGATTTTATAATTGAACATGTAAACAGTCAGACGGATTTCTAAATATTGTATTTCACCATATAAGCTCAGTTTACTGGTAAAAATAAGTGTGAAATGCAAAACTCCATTTGGTGTAACAAGATGTCCGCTTGTCCCCTTCTCACTCTATCCTTATTGTAGAGGAGTGTGGGTTGTAGCAAGATGGTGGCGACGGACCGTCACTTCCGTTACAAATTCTGGCAGGTCGCCTAATCTGATGAAACACAGGCAGCCTGTAGTGGGTGGACCTGAAAGGCCCCTTCCACGGCTCTGCTGTCCATACAGGTTATGTACAGCACAGTGATGATGTCACTGCTTCTTCTACAAAGTATTCAGTTGGTTTGTTGAGGCATTTGGTGCTCACAAAGTGGGTTGACCATATATCCTTTGTAAATATTAGGGCTGGCTCACACCACAAAAAGGCACTCAAGATCTGTTCCGAATGTGTTTCTGAATGTGCGTTTTTAACGCAATTTTGATGTGTTCCGGTCTGTTTTGGATGCATTTCCAGGTGCTTTTTTCTTTTTTTTTTCTTTTTTTCCCTGTTTATTTTTCACTATACTAGGGCCATGGCGTTTTTAATGCGTTTCAGTGAGTTTCCTTGCATTTTTTTATGCGTTTTACTGCATTCCAGTGCAGGAAAAAATGCAGCATGCTTTACTTTTTTTTTACTTTTTTTCTGGAACTGAAAAGCCCTGGAACTGATGTGAACTATGCCATTGGAAACCATATATAACCTACTTTCCATGCAATTTTGAGCAGAACTAAAACGCACTGGACTGCATGTGGCGTGAACTGGCCCTTAAAGGGGCTGTAAAGGTTCATGTTTTTTCACCTTAATGCATCCTATGCATTAAGGTGAAAAAACATGATGATTACCGGCCCCCCAGCCCCCCCATTTTACTTACCGGAGCCCTGGAAAGTCCTGCGTCGCGAATGCGCTCTTCCTTTGCCTCAGCTCTTCATTGGATAGATTGATAGCAGCACAGCCATTGGCTCGCGCTGCTGTCAATCAAATCCAATGACGTGGGGGGCGGGGCCGAGTCCTGCACTTGGTAGCTATGGACGCAGAATACAGGACTTGGGAGTGCGCCCGCAAGGTAACCCACTTGGGAGAGCGCTTCCCAGAGGGGGTTATCTGATGCGGGGAGGAGCTGAGAGAGCCGCCGTGGGACCCAAAAAATGGTGTTTGGGGCCACTCTGTGCAAAACGAGCTGCACAGTGGAGGTAAGTAAGACATGTTTGTTATTTAAAAAAAAAAAATCTAAACCTTTTAGTATCACTTTAAGGAATATATTTGAATGACAGTTTTTTTTTTTTTGGGCCTTGAGTTTAAAGCCCAGCTTTAAAATGTAATATTTCAAGTACCTTTCTAAGAAGTAACGTTTGAGATCAGCGTCGGTTGTGTAAAGTGTCGGCTCTGCCAGTGCAGTCGTATTGCTGGCGCGGTCTGCTGTGCTGTGCTTCCAGTCCCCTGTGTCTGTTTTTGTTGTCATATTTAGTGGCCTTTTATTGATGTCCTGTGTGTGAATCAACAGGGATAGTAGGAATTAGAGCATGTCTGACTGTTTTGGCATTGCTTCACAGCGTCTGAAGTTCCTTCCCTCCTCCACCAGCCTGGAAGATTTGCAGGGAAGAAAAAGTGTTGAACATTTTCACAGGTTCACTTCAATGTGCCTGTGATGTCATGATGGCAATGTGTGTTGACAGTAGTGATGATGGCTGTGGGGCCGTGTTTATAAGGGGTAGAGGAAATAAATGTGGGGCTGTAGTACAGACAGAGGACAGCTGTTTTGTTTTCCAGGGAGAACACACAATTCAGTAATCTGTAAGCAGCGAGAACGGCTATTTACAAGTGACTGATTTTTGTTTTTGAATGCATTTCTAGAAGGGAAATGGCTGTTCTATAGCAGATGATCACGGCTGCTTTGTGCTACAGATGGCAAACTTGCATCCACACTCCACAAAAAATTTAAGTGCAAGTATAGCCAATCTTTATTTGGAAATAATAAAAAAAATATAAGTTTTTAACCGCTTACAGACTGGAAGATCTGGCTGCTTAAAAGAGAAGTATCTTTTTTTTTTCTTTTTTTTTTTTTGCCTAATCATACTTACCTAGGTGGATGCAGCATCGGCCCGATGCTGCAGCTGTCCCCTGCCGTCTCTGCACTGAGAACCGAGCCACCGAACACCGCCGATGGCTCGGTTATCACTTCTCGCCGAGCAGAACGATGCTGACTGCTAGTCAGCGTCGCTCCTGCTCTGATCCTCTGATCTGATCATTGGAGCGCTGAGCTGTAGAGGGGCGGGGAGCGGCCATCTCAGCGGCTCGCTGAGGCTGCCATCAATCAAGGCATCCTTGGGAAGACTTGGGAAGTTGGGATGACAGGGTGCCTTGACTGATGGCAGCGACGTCAGCGGAGAGTGTACTTCAGACCGCTCTCCGCTGAAAACGGGTCACGGGAGTGCAAAACGAATGAGCTCAGGCTTGACTTCTCCTTTAATGACCAGGCCATTTTTTGCCATACGCCACTGCGTCATTTTAACTGACAATTGCGCAGTCATGCGACGTACCCAAACAAAATTGACATCCTTTTTTTCTCACAAATAGAGCTTTCTTTTTGTGGTATTTGATCATCTCTACGGTTTATTTTTTGCGCTATAAACAAAAAAAGCGTCAATTTTGAAAACAATATTTTTTGCAATAATAAATATCCCAAAAATGTTTTAAAAAAAAATGAATTTCTTCATCGGTTTAGGCCGATATATATTCTACATATTTTGCTAAAAAAAAATCGCAATAAGCATATATTGATTGGTTTGCACAAAAGTTATAGCGTCTACAAACTATGGCAAATAGTTTTTTTGTTTTTAACTAGTAATGGCGGTGATCTGCGATTTTTAGCGGTACTGCAACATTGCGGCTGACAGATTGGACTCTTTTGACACGTTTTTGGGACAATTGACATTTTATACAGCGATAAGAGCTATAAAAATGCACCGATTTACTGTGTAAATGTCACTGGCTGGAAATGCGCTAAGGGGTGATCAAGGGGTTAAATGTGTTCCCTAGTTAGTGTTTCTAACTGTATGGGGATAGGACTGACTGAGGGAGGAGACATTATCGTTGTTCCTACTTGCTAGGAATGCACAATATGTCTCCTCTGAGTAGCTCTCTTTCCCGCAATCGTGGGTGGCCGGCGGCGATCACGCCCGCCGGCCATGCACATCGTGTTCCCTGCTGTGCAGTTGGCGCGCACCTCTGGCGGCTCTTAAAGGGGAAGGCGTAACCGTATGGTGATTCGCGGGAATGTGGCACTTTACCGATGTATATCCACGTGAGCCGGTCGGCAAGTGGTTAAAGTACATGCATAGCCCAATTTTATCCACCAAAAAATAAAAATAAATGTACGTGTTAAGGTGTCAGCATACCAAGACATTTTGGACCACTTCATGCTCCCAACTTTGTGGGAACAGTTTGGGGATGGCCCCTTCCTGTTCCAACATGACTGCGCACCATTTACAATTTTTTTCATTAATTGCTACCTAGTTGGCTGTAAAGAGAAGGAGCCCATTTGTGTCAGTGGACCAATAATGACATTTGGGGGTATATTTATAAAAAGAAATAAAAAATTGCAGAGATATTCATCCTTCGAAACTGCATGTACATTTGTTCTGCGTTTAGTGCCAGCAAAATCTAGTCTATTTTCTTGCCATATGGTTGTGTATGTTCTTCATTCATAAGATTAGTGTGAATCCTGAAAATACCAGATTATGGTTGCTATATGGAGCTGACGGTAATGGTAAATTTAGTATTTTATTTCCTTTGGCCATCAGCTCCATCTAATGGCCATAATGGGGTATTTTCCCACTTCATGCTTTTCTTATAAATAACAAACAACCTGAGAAAAAAATAGCTTGGAAACGTTTGATTTTGCCAGCATTTGCGCAGAGTAAATGTACTTATAGTATTGCAGGACGCATACCTCGGCATGTTTTTTCATAAATACACCCTTTTGATATGTCATTCCTTACCGTTCCAGGCTATTTTCATAATGAGCCTTGTATAAGACTCATTTCACATGGCGGCTGCCAGATTCTGGCGGCAAAAGTCTGCAGATTCTTTCTGCTGGATTGACTGGGTTATGTGATCATCAGCGGCCGCTCAGACAATTTTGCTGATCCCATGTATCCCATTGCTGCTGATGGCATAACCCGGTCATTCTGGCAGCAAAAATCTGCAGATTCTTGCCGCAGGCCGTCACAAACCGGCCGTATGAAAGGGGGCCCAATACTGGCTATATTCAGGGTTGGTTGTTTTTCATATTTTTAGGCAGTACTCAGTGACTTTTTAAAAAAAATACAGTTGGGTCCATATATATTTGGACACAGGCACACTTTTCATACTTTTGGCTCTGTATGCCACCAGAATAAAATTAAAACAACAATCCAAATTAATTTTGAAATGCAGACTTTCAGCTTTAATTCAAGGGGTTGAACATAAATATTGGGTACAAATTTTAGAAACTGCAACCATTTTTATACACAGCCCCCCATTTTCAGTGGCTCAAATTTAATTGGACAAATTAATATAATCATAAATAAAATGTTAATTCCTCTTTCGTTCATGGACTGACACAGCTTCCTATTGACAAGTGGGTATTATCCTATCTTTAGGAGTGACTAGGCAGAAAAAACTTGTAAAAAGTGTTGCATCACACCTTCTACAGCACCGCCCAGGGGGCGGACCCTCTGGGTATAATCCCTCTCTCTGCACCTCGCAGATCAGTTTTTTTTCTGTCTGGGGTGCTGTGTCCGCAGCCTTCTTTTCTTCCCAAGGTCGTTTCGACCTTCCATCTCAAGAGAGACATTGTTCTGCCATCCTTGTGTCCTCATCCATCGAATCCTAGGAGACGACGTTGTATTTTTTGGACGCTGCCGGAGCTCTGAGGGCATCTAGCGTCTATTTCACCAGGTGTGTAAGGCGGCGACCTGCTCGTCCGTTCACACTTTCACAAAACTTTACAAGTTGATGTGTGTGCATTTTCGGATGCTTCTTTCGGCCGCAAGATATTGCAGGCGGCTGTTTAGAGTTGCAACTCCTCTGTTTTGTTTTGGGGTGAAGTTGTTTTAATGCTGTTCCCACCCCTCGTTTTTGACACTGCTTTGGGACGTCCCACTTGTCAATAGGAAGCTGTGTCAGTCCATGAACGAAAGAGTAAATAGGATTTTTTACTCACTGTAAAATCCCTTTCTCGGAGTTCATGGACTGACACAGCACCCACCCCTCGTTTTAAGTTTGTACTGCTTTTTGACAAACTGATCTGCGAGGTGCATAGAGAGGGATTCTACCCAGAGGGTCTGCCCACTGGGCGGTGCTGTAGAAGGTGTGATGCAACACTTTTTACAAGGTTTTTTCTGCCTAGTCACTCCTAAAGATAGGATAATACCCACTTGTCAATAGGAAGCTGAGTTAGTCCATGAACTCTGAGAAAAGGATTTTACGGTGAGTAAAAAATTCTATTTTTCTATATTTTGTTGGGAATCCTTTACTGGCAATTACTGCCTGAAGTTGGAAACCCATGGACATTACCAAAGACTGGGTTTCCTCCTTTCTGATGCTTTGCCAGGCTCTAACTGCAGCTGTCTTCAGTTGTTCTTTGTTTTATTTATTTTCTGCCTTTAGTTTTGCCTTCAGCAAGTGAAATGCATGCTCAACTGGGTTGAGATCAGGTGATTGACCCGGCCATTACAGAATATTCCACTTCTTTTCCTTCAAATGCTCCTGGGTTTCTTTTTCAATGTGGTTTAGATCATTGTCCATCTGTACTGTGAAGCGCCGTCCAATCAACTTTGCTGCATTTGGCGGAATCTGGGCTGACAGTATATCTCTAAACACTGCAGAATTCATCCGGCTGCTTCTGTCTTCTGTCATATCGTCAATAAACACCAATGACCCAGTGCCACTGGAAGCCATGCATTCCCATGCCATCACACTGCCTCCACCATGTTTTACAGATGACGTGTGCTTTGGATCATGAGCTGTTCCAAGCCTTCTCCACACTTTTTTTTTCTTCCCATCATTCTGGTACAGATTAATATTGGTTTCTTCCGTCCAAAGAATGCTTATCCAGAACTGGTCTGGCTTTTTTGGTTTTCTTGGCAAAGTCTAATCTGGCTTTTCTATTCTTCAGGCTTATGAATGGGGTTTGCACCTTGTGGTGAACCCTCTGTATTTGCTCTTCTGAAGTCTTCTCTTGATTGTAGACTTTGACAATGATACGCCCACCTCCTGGAGAGTGTCCTTCACTTGTCTGGATGTTGTGATTTTTATTTTATTTTTTTTTTACCATAGAGAGGATCCTGCGATCATCCACCACTGTTGTCTTCCGTGGACGTCCAGGCCTTTTTTATGTTGCTGAGCTCACCAGTGCGTTCTTTCCTCAGAATGTACCAAACTGTTGATTTGGCCACTCCGAATGTTGCTGCTATCTCTGATGGATTTGTTTAGATTTTGAAGCCTTACAATGGTCTGTTTCACTTACATGGGCAACTCCTTTGAACGCATGATGTAGGTTCACAGCAATAGATTCCAAATGCAAATACCACACTTAGAATCAACTCTAGACCCTTTGCCTGCTTAATTGATGAAGAAATAACGAAGGAGTAGCCCACACTTGGCCATGAAACCGCTTTTGATTCAATTGTCCAATTACTTTTGGTCCTTATTAAAAAGGAGGATGGCTATTCTTTAAGAGCTGTAATTCCTAAACCCTTCCTCCGATTTGGATGTACATACCTCAAATTAAACCTTTCAGCCCATATCCATATTATAACTCTAGCTTGTATATGATATGTTTTGGTAAATACCTGAAATTATTTTTAAATAAAATTGTGCCTGTATCCAAATATATATGGACCTAACTGTAGGTGTAAACAAGATTCAGATGTCTCTTTAAATAAATTTAGAGTATTGAAAAAAAAAAACGGCTTGATTGGTGGGAGGATTCGGATTGGCTGTGAACAAGACTTTTGCTGCCAAGTCAGTTTTGAAGTGGGAAAAATAAAAAAAATAAAAAAATCTTTTTGGAAAATCATGTGATAGGCAGACTGTCAGGAGAAAAAAAAATACATCCTAACCAGATGATTTGTGGCCATTTAGTGTAACAACCATCCCCTTTGTTGTATCCTTGAAGGATCTGTGTGCAGATGGGTAACGACAGAGAAGTCAGTTGGGCCCTTTTATGAAATCCAGATGATGCTTTGACATTTTTAACTGTAGCATCATACTGGCCCTTTTTTGTGATTTGCAATGCCATGTAAATGACTGGTTTATACTGTGTAATATTATATAAAATGCTCATGTTTCAGCTGTGTGCGGGTCACATACAAAGAGAACGGCTTCCACACATTCATACCAGAGAAGCAAATAAAGATCAGCTGTGTATTGTTTATTTAAATTAATTTTTGGTATTTTGTCTTTTGCCCTGCTTATTTCAGAAGTGATATTGGTGAATGATTTATCTAATTTTCTATATATATATATATATATATATATATATATATATATATATATATATATATATATATATATATATATATATATATATATATATTTTATTATTAGCTAACCCATTTTTAACACCATGTTTTAACTGCTAACCGCTCATTTTCTCCTCTTCATGTGTGTTGGAACATGCCGCTCTCCAATGAGGAATAGTGTTTGCTTGGTAAATATGACGGGCTTGCATTGCTCATTCAGACCTGTTTAGTGGCAGGCTGCAGTGGCCTGATACAGAGAGGCAATAAAAGTCGAAGTAAGGCTGTGAAGTAAATTTGTCAGACAGAATGGCGCATGGAAGGATCAGCCCCTTCTGATGTGGCTTCTGGATGGAGTGAGCTAACAGAACTGTGGAGAGCTTTTTCTCCATTAAATGCACCTGAAGACATAACCTTTCTTTCGGAAAGCAATAAATATATTACTCTTTCGTTCATGGACGGACACAGCTTCAATCTTGACAAGTGGTTATTGGCCTTCATTTAGGAGTGACGAGGCAGAAAAAGTGTTAATAACTTCAGAGCTGCAACGCAGTTCGGCCTTTGTAACATAGCTATTCAACTCTCCCCGCTGGGACGATTACTGACTGACTCCTCTTACGCCAAACTGGTCTCCACATATTATGGGTCCCTTCTGCATTCTACAACTCAAAGGCTGAGCAAGACTGCCGCTAGCTGGAGAGCTGACCTCCCTGAACTGACGGAGGACATCTGGTTTTGCCTCTCCAGGTTCCCCCTGTCATTTCTTCCCGCGACAAGATAATGCAGACTAAATTGCTGTACAGATCCTATTTTACACCATGCTTACTGTTTAAGTTAAATAGATTACCCTCTGCGCTATGCTCCTGATGCGGCATGGCTGATGGCACGTTTTTTCATTTAATGTGGGAGTGTGCTCCGATTAGGAAGTTCTGGTCGGAGGTCACGGGCTTCATTAGTTCACTGACACAGATACCCAATATATGTAATCCCCTGAGGTGTTTACTGGGTTATATTGATTTTGATAGTATATCTAAGAATGTGCAAACCTTTCTGCGGATAGTGTTTTATGCTAAGAAATCGATAACCTTCCACTGGAAGTCTCCATCCTCGCCCACCCATAGCCTTTTGGCTCACTACCATTAACCATGCTCTACCGCTATATAAGCTGACATGAGGCTAGAGGGTGTCCGAAAAAATTCTTGAAGGTTTGGGGTTCCTGGGTTGACTCCGAGAGCACCGTACCACCTGCTCCTTAAAATCTGACTGATCCCCCCCCTGTCCATTGAGTAGCCTTGATTGAGCGAATTGACAGGGGACCCCCCCCCCCCTTTTTTTTTTTCTATGCATATGCCAACAGTTTACCAGCTACCAGATCTTTGCACTGTAATGGAATGGGCGATGTTCGCTCCATGTGTGTTTATTGTATGTCTTGTTTTGAAAAAAAAATAATAAAAATTTACCTTTTAAAAAAAAACTGGCTACATCCCCTCAGCCTGCACTAAGCAGATCATTTTTTTTTTCCTGCCTAGTATAGGAGAAGGACATGGCTCCCTTCGGGCCCATTGGTCCAGGGTGTTTTTTTTTTCTCTACGTTTTCTACGTTTTTTTGTTCCTGTGATCTTCGATCAACTGCCGACTGGGTGACAGGCTGGATCCCAGATCCTTGTAGTCTCCCCAGTATCGGCCATCGAGTGTGTGCCGACCCTAGCTACGCGCTGGGTTTTCCACGACATGCCCGTCGCTCCACGGGTGGCCGGTGAGGTTTATGCTCCAGGGCATGCATATGATCGGTCTCTATGGCTCAATCACAGCATGCCGGGCCGACAGTCACCTCCGTAACTGCGCGGTAGATGGTCTGTCCAGAATGTCTTCCAGCATAATCCATGCAGGAAGGGTAAGTAGCTTCCCCTGCTTTGGCAGGAGGACTTGGCTGGACATTCCTGGAGAGATCAAGTAAGTGGTTTTGCCCTTTCTTTCCGCTCTCCCTGCCTACCCTCCTCCCTGGGCTCTGCAAGCGAAGGCTGGCTGCTGGGGGTCACCTGGGGGGGGGGTCCATCTGGAGCGGGAACTAGCTGTAGGCTATCATTGGAAATGTAAATTTTTGCTGCTTACCTGTGTGTTTCTCCCTCCATGCGCTTGGCAGCCATTTTCTTGTGGTCCGCGCCTGCTAGCTCTATCTGCTGCTCGGCAACCATTTTCTTGTGGTCCGCGCCTTTATGGATCTACCGCCGCTTTTCTTGTGGTCCGCGCCCACTTTGGCCTCTGTCGACTACTCGGCGGCCATTTTCTTGTGGTTTATGCCGTTCTTCAGTACGGCCGCTCGGCGGCCATTTTGTGGAAGTCTTTGGCCTCTAGGGTGCATTCACAGGCGCGCGATAGACAGATACACGTTGACGAAGGATCAGACTGACACAGGCAGCTATGGGAGACCATCACTGGCGGGAGCAGACGATCAGCAGTAACAGTGACCGTCCTAAGGGTGGTGAATCCTCTGGGAGACCCTGCATCTCTGTAGCAGCTAGGAGGGTGGGCTGTGATACCTTGCCTGGTGTCCCTATGGGTGTCAGGCGCATGGGTCAGCAGATGGTTTTTTTCCCCTGAAGCACCTGAGTTGGCAACTGGTGCCCCTGCTATATCAGTGGACACTATGTCGGCTTTCCTGAAGACCTTTTGTTGCCAGGGTGGAAGCGGCGCGTGGGAACACGGGGGAGTAGGAAGCGCCCCCTCCCCCCGCCATCTTCTGGGGATAATTCTGATGCAGAGCCAGGCCCAGCTGTGTGGCTCATGGCCCTGATTCTGATGCATCAGTGGCTGCGGACCGTGACCGGTCGGACAGTGAGGATGACTCCAGGTCCGGGTCAGCACGCGAAAAGGCTTGGTATCTATCACCGCAGTGCGGGTTACGCTGAAGTTGGGGAATTCTGCAACAGTGACGGCGGTTCCCTTTGGGTTCCGTAAGCCGGCTCGCCCTGCTAAGGTGTTTCCTTGTATGTCTTATCTTGATAAACTTTTATACAAGGAGGGGGAAAAAAACACTGATGATTTATTTTTCTGCCCCAAAAGATTTGGCGGTCCGGTAACCCTTTTTGGAGAGTTTCCTGAAAAAATTGACCTCTCCCCCGATAGTGGACCCCCCCTGTGTCCAGACTTAACCAAGTAACCACGAGTCCAGTGAAAGGGGCTCCTGTCTTCAAGGACCCTGTGGACAAGAAGGCTGAGGCAATCGCTCGCTACCTATAGTGGGCTCAGCTGTGCGGCCAGCAATGGCTGGGGCTTTGGTGTCTCAGACACCTACTGAGTGGGCAAAGATGCTACTCCAGGGATTAAAGACACGGGAAGCTCCTCCGGACGGGGTGGCTTTGGCCGACCAGTTGGTACAGGGCCTTAAGTTTTGTCTGCGAGTCAGACATGGATACTATCCCCTTGCTGTCCAGAGCCTCGGTTTATGCGGTGGTGTTACGCCACCTGGTTTGGCTAAGTGCTGGTCTACGGACCAAAAAGCTTCCAAGAAGGCCTTATTGGACCTACCCTTTAAGGGTGACAGTCTTTTTGGAGCCTCTCTGGATGACATCATTAAGGATTCCACAGGAGGTAAGAGCTTGCTGCTCCCGCAATCCAAAAAAGGGGAAAGGAGCCACGCCAGAGGCTAGGGCTCTCTTTCACCGCGCACAAGCAGTTCTTTCATCCGCCTAGTGCGGCAAGTAAACGACCCCAGGCAGATTAAGCGCCTGCTGAGGGACAGAAGCTCCCCTGGTTTCGCAAGCCCAACCTTGCTTACCGAACAGATTTTTTTTTCCCTCTTAACCGCCAGCTTCAGCCGACTCGTCGGGAAGTCCTATATGGGGCGGTTCAAGACCTGCTGATACGCAGGGTGGTCCTTCCTGTCTCAGTACAGGAATGGGTTCAGGGGTTCTACTCTAATCTGTTTTGTAGTGCTGAAAACGCTCTGTTGTCGCGGCCCTCCATCCGGGGGATTTCCGGCACCCTTGGTCATCAAGGACGCATGCTTGCATGTCCCCATATGCACCAGGCATCAGAGATGTCTGCGTTTGGCGGCCGGGGAAGACCACTACCAATGGTGGCTCAGCCTTCTTTTCTTCCTAAGGTCGTTTCGACCTTCCGTCTCAAGGAAGACATTGTACTGTGCCATCCTTGTGTCCTCATCCGTCGACTCCTAAGGAGATGACACTGTGTTTCTTGGATGCTGTCCGAGCTCTGAGAGCATCAAGCATCTGTTTCCCAGGTGTGTAAGGCGGAGACTTGGTCATCCGTTCACACTTTCATTAGACTTTACAAGTTGATGTGTGTGCATCTTCGGAATTCTGCTTTCAGCCGCAAGGTATTGCAGGCGGCTGTTTAGAGTTGCAACTCCTCCGTTGAGGAGCTCTGTTTTTGTTTTGGGGTGAAGTTGTTTTGATGCTGTTCCCACCCCTCGTTTTTGACACTGCTTTGGGACGTCCCACTTGTCAAGATTGAAGCTGTGTCCGTCCATGAATGAAAGAGTAAATAGGATTTTTTTACTCACCGTAAAATCATTTTCTCGGAGTTCATGGATGGACACAGCACCCACCCCTCGTTTTTAAGTTTGTACTGCTTTTTGACGAACTGATCTGCTTAGTGCAGGCTAAGGGGATATAGCCAGTAGGTCCGCCCCCTGGGTGGGGCTGTTCAGCTCTGATGACACTTTTTCTGCCTAGTCACTCCTAAATTAAGGCTAATACCCACTTGTCAAGATTGAAGCTGTGTTCGTCCATGAACTCAGAGAAAAGGATTTTACGGTGAGTACAAAAATCCTATATTTTTTTTTTTTTTATAATTTTAGAAATTCACAGCATTAAGTACACGTAGAATTAAAAGTAAATTTTTGTACATTTGGGGCATATTTTAAAAGGGGTTGTAAACCTTCGTGTTTTTTCACCTTAATGCATCCTATGCATTAAGGTGAAAAAACACCTTGCAGTCACCGGCCCCTCCGAGCCCCCGTTTTACTTACCTTTTGCCCTGAATTTCCGAGGGCGCGATCCCGCGTCGTTCCCCAATGCCTGATCGGCTCTTCATTGGATAGATTGATGGCAGCGCAGCCATTGGCTCCCGCTGCTGTCAATCAAATCCAATGATGTGGCCGCCGGGGGGGGCGGGGCCGAGTCATACAATCGGTGTCTATGGACGCCGATTTGTATGGGACGGGAGTGAGGAGGAGCCGCGAGAGCTGCCGTGGGACCCCAGAAGACCGTGTTCGGGCCACTCTGTGCAAAACGAACATGTTTGTTGTTAAAAAAATAAATAAAAAAATCGAAGGTTTGGTAACCCTTTAAGTTATTTTTAAAGTAGAACTATAGGCAAAACCTTCTACCTTCTTTTTTTTTTTATCATTTCGGATAGAGCAAGCAAGGGTTATAACGCCTGTTGGTTGATTTTTTTACCATCTGTGCCTAATTGGGGAAATGTTCCTTTACTTCCTGTCCCAATACCAAAACCGTAAGTGAAAGGAGATCCCCTGCAAATAAAGCAAATCCCTTTGGGGCCACCAGAACTAGTATCCCCATCGGAGGATTCCCCCTCTGTTTACTTTTCTGGGGACAACCCAAAGTTTGGGATTTTCTTTTACTTCAACTTTCAATAATAATGGTAAATAGGACAAATATAGAGGGCGAATTTCCCTAATTGGGGGCACAGACAGCAATAAAAACTGACAGGTGTTCTAATCCCTCTGCACTCTATTCAAAACTAAAGGAAAACGTTTTCTTTTAGTTAGGGTAGCGCCGATAACGAGCACTTGTACTTGTGCAAATACTCCCGATTCTTGATCCGATACCTGGGAACGAAGAGGCGTCGCTCCCGAAAGTTAGAGGGCAGAGGAGTAGTCAACAAACTGGCAGCAGCGGAATGTAAGCTGGCAGGTGCACGAGGTGCAGCCGCTATGCTCTGAATGCCGTGTGTTCTGTCAGAATCGGCGACCCGGGCCATCCCATTCGGTAACGGAAGTGACATTCCGTCAGAATACCGCAAAGGTATCCTGTTCCCACTTCTGGGAGTTGGCCCATGACGTCACCGCGGGGCTCCCTCCTCCTCCCTCCTCCTCCCTCTTTTGCGGGGCCAGTAGGAGAGAGGAGCGGGTCCTCGCGCAGTAGGGTTCCTGGCGTGAAGCCGTAAGGCTACATTGCCAGGTTCCCTTACCAGCAATGGCGCCGGCAGCACCCATAACCTCTATAGGCTACGGGTGCTGCTGGTGACCAGCCATCTGGCTGGTCACCCGCAGTTGGATCGAGGGACTCCAGAACAGGTAAGTGTCCTATTATTAAAAGCCAGCAGCTGCAGTATGTGTAGCTGCTGACTTTAAATTTTTTCTTTTGAGGCGTACCTCTGCTTTAAACCCCCTTTCTAACCAGACCAATTTTCAGCTTTCAATGCTCACATTTTGAATGACAATTACTCAGTCATGCAACACTGTACCCATATGAATTTTTTGCCCTTTTTTTCACACAAATAGAGCTTTCTTTTGGTGGTATTTAATCACCACTGGCTGGGTTTTTTATTTTTTGCGCTATAAATAAAAAAGACCCAAATGTTTGTAAAAAAAAACAAAACAAAACAAAAAAAACACATTTTTCTTTTCTTTTCTGTTATAAAATTTAGCAAAATAGTAATTTTTCTTCATACATTTTGGCCAAAATTTATACTGCTACATATCTTTGGTAAAAATAACCCAAATCGGTGTATATTTATGTGTGAAAGTTAGAGTCTACAAGCTATGGTGCCAATTATTGAAAATTGATTACACCTGATGTACTGATGGCCCATCTCATTTCTTGAGACTCTAACAAGCCAGGACAGTACAAATACCCCCCAAATTACCCCTTTTTAGAAAGTAGACAGTCCAAGGTATTTAGTAAGAGGCATGGTGAGTTTTTTTTAAGTTGTAATTTTTTCCCACAGTTCTTTGCATAGTGAAGATTTTATTTTTTCACAAAGTTGTCATTTATTACCGGTTATTTCTCTCTCGCAGCATATGCAGAACCACAAATTGCACCCCAAAATACATTCTACTCCTGAGTATGGTGATACCACTTGTGTGAGACTTTTACACAGCGTGGCCACATACAGAGGCCCAACATGCAGGGAGCACCTTCAGGCGTTTTAGGCACATAAATTACACATATAATTTCTAGACTACCTCTTACATTTTTGAAGGTCCTGGAGCACCAGGACAATGGAAACGCCCCAAAAAATTACCCCATTTTGTAAAGTTAACACACCAACGTATATTCTATAAGGCAAAATGAGTCTTTTGAACATGTAATTTTTTTCCACAAGTTTTTGTAAAGAAAACAAAAAAGCTTTTTTTTTTTTTTACGAACACAAAGTTGTTTGTTAAAGATATTTCTAACATATAGCATGTACATAGCAAAAATATATTCTGCTAATCCTCTTTACAGGCATACCCCGCTTTAAGTACACTCACTTTACATACACTCACGAGTAAGGACATACCCATGAGTGTATGTAAAGTGCCTCACAAGTACTGTACAGACATTTTGAAGCCGCAGTAGAAGGAGCTGAAGCTCCGAGAGCATAGCCCGCCCTCTTCCAGTGTGCCCCTGACACCCCCACTACAGCCCCTGAGACCTCAACTACAGCTCCTGACACCCCCACTACAGCCCCTGACCCCCCACTACACCCTAGAAGTGAAAAAAGGTATTGTTTCACTTTAAGTACATTTTCGTTTTACATACATGCTCTGGTCCCATTGTGTACTTAAAAGTGGGGTATGCCTGTAGTAGATTCCCAACATGCAAGGAGCACCATCAGGTATTCTAGGGACATGCAATTCAAATCTAAATTGACTACCTATTACACTTTTGTGAGGCACTGATGGGCATTTCCATGGGCACTGTAGTGGCACGGATGAGCCCTGACGTTCCCTGATGTGGCACGGATGAGTAGGGGATAGATGAGCCAGGGATGGAGCATGAATGTGGATGGATGAGCCAGGGATGGAGCATGGCTGAGCACGAATGTGGATGGATGAGCCAGGGATGGAGCATGGATGAGTCAGGGATGAAGCATGGCTGAGCATGAATGTGCCCTCTTCTCTAATGGGATTGTAGCACACATCTCCTCCTGTACTGCCATCAGGGACTGGCTGCAAGAATGCAAGAGCGACATCCAGCCCTCTGATGATGCAGTGCAAGATCTCGCACATGCATGGTCTCCTTTTTCTTTTTCTTTTTTTTCCCTAGTCGCAGAAGCAAGAACTAGCACAGGTTCCGGGATATGTTGCCTCTTGGGATATGTGACGTGACTATCCCAGGAGGCAGCAGGAGGAAGCACAATTGTCATTCCCACCTAGGGGGCATGTACGAACAAAAGAAGGGGAAAAAAGAAGGCAAATGGAAGCATACAAAGATAGTTGACTTTTTATTATTGTACAGAAAGGCAGATTCCAATAGGATATAATGTGATTTTTGGGTAATGATCAATGTTACATTGTCCAGCTTCAATCGTATGTACTGTATAGCTCATGCCAGATGGACTGCTGTGGAAGTAGACAATCAGTGCTTCTACAGTGAATGTTGCCATCTTCCAGGTCCTGTACCAAGTGGCTGCCCTATTGCACACTGACCACAGGGGACTGCTCGCTCAGCACTGTTGCCATTAACCGAAAACCTTAAAAACACAGCAGCATTTATTAACTCCAAAAATAAAGCACATTTACAGTACAGAAGCTCGGTGACAGCAAGGGCAAGTGGAGAGCTCCTGTATAGCGTCTGCCACTGCCATTCTACCTCGGAAGGGATGGATTTTGTGTTTCTGCAAAGCAGGGAATAAAATGTATCACTTCCCCTAGTAAAAGCAGCAAATACAG
This sequence comes from Rana muscosa, assembly GCA_029206835.1. Taxonomy (NCBI): domain Eukaryota; kingdom Metazoa; phylum Chordata; class Amphibia; order Anura; family Ranidae; genus Rana; species Rana muscosa. The sequence goes on from CM055118.1 coordinate 492,289,121, forward strand.
TACACAAAAACAATGGCTAGGCACACAGTTAACCCTTTGATCTCCCTAGATGTTTAACCCCTTCCCAGACAGTGTCTTTAGTACAGTGACAGTGCATATTTTTAACACTGATCACTGTATTTCTGTCCCTGGTTCCCACAAAGTGTCAAAAGTATCAGTGTCTGATTGTCCGCACAACAGCCCCGCTATAAGTTGCTGATCGCCTCCATTACTAGGATAAAAAAATAAATCCATACATACATCTCATAGTTTGTAGACGCTATTACTTTTGTGTAAACCAATCAATATATACTTGGGATTTTTTTCCACCAAAAACATGTAGCATAATACACATTGGCCTAAAGTTATGAACAATTTTTTTTTCTTGGATATGTTTTATAGCAGGAAGTAAAAAATAATTTTAATTTTAATTTTTTTTTGTTTATAGCCATAAAATAAAAAAATGCCGCAGTGATCAAATAACACCAAAAGAAAGTTCTTGTCAGGGTCACCTGTGGCCAGGTGACAGATGCACACCGTAGGGGGACAGGAGTGCACCGCGAGGTAGTGAACCCTATGGCTGGCTTCTGTGGATAGGAAACTGGGTGGTTGTGGAAAGCGGGACCAGAAGAGCACAACCGGGATCCCAACGGAAGCGAGAGCCAAGATTCCCCAGGGCGCGGAGTCTAAGACCCAGCTGGTCTTCTCCAGGGCCTCTAGTGGTGAGGATGTTACGCTGCAGGCTGGGACCAGGTCGCGGCCCCTGGAGTTTCCTAGCTCACGCCCCGTAGGATAAGGGGAAGCAGCAGCACACGATAGAGAGAACCGAATAACAAGCCGAAGGTCAGGGCCACAAGCAGACAAGGATAACGAAGAACGAGCCGAAGGTCAAGGGTCACGAGCAGACAGGGATGGTCGGGGACAAGCCAATAACGTAACAGAGAGACAGACGTAGCACACGGCAGGCAGGAACCCAAACACACAATGCCTAACAAACACGTTGATCAGCCAAGCAGGCTTGCAGTGCACAGGTTAATATAGTGTTCAGTGATAGGGCCTGGGGTGGAGTCAGGCTGGGAGGAGATTATAAAGGAAGCCAGGTGAAGGAGGTCTGGTCTCTAGATGAACACATGAGGAGGAAGGTAAGATGGCAGACAAACACTACTGCATATCCATGACAGTACCCTCCCTCTTATGGGCCCTCCCCCGCCTGGACCCAGGCTTAAAGGGAAATCTCTGATGAAACCTTCTCAACAGATGAGGTGCAGCGACATCAGATGCAGCGATCCAAGACGCCTCCTCAGGACCAAAACCTCTCCAATGCACAAGGTACTGAAGAATGCCTCTGCAGAGCCGAGAATCCAGAACTTGTCTAACCTCGTACTTAAGATTATCCTCAGAGACTGAAAACGAGGTAGGGAGATGACAAGAAGATCTATTGAGGACCAAAGGCTCTCTAGGAATAAGCAAGGGCATGAGACGATCAACAGGAATCTGAGGAGGGTCCCCTAGACCCTTAAAGGGGAACTGGTCATCTTGCACAGAACCATCAGACTGGGCAGATGTCAGTGGAACCCTGAAGTCAGGTTGGTTAGAAGGTGACATGTCGCCGGAGTCAAGCTGAATAGCTGAAGGACAAGCAGAATGTCCCGAACAAGAAAAAGTGAGAGGCTCACTGGGCATGGGCTGGACTGGCATAACTAGTACAGAGGCAGAGTGAATAGCTGAGTCAGGTGTAGCGACTACCTGAATCGCATCGCAAGACGTAGCGACTGCAGGACTTGTAGACAAGCTAGCCTGGCTGTGCGTCCAAGGGTGGTTAGGGACAGAGAAATGTAAATGGTTATGCAACCTGGAATGAATGACCGGCTCAGATTCACAGGGGGCAACCTTGGGTAGGCAGGACGAGGAACAGGAGGGACCCCAAGCCAGGATCTGTCCAGTAGTCCAGTCCACATGAGGAGAATGGAGCTGTAACCATGGGAGACCCAAAATTATAGGCGTTGAGGCCTTGGGTAAGATAAGGAAGGATATCCACTCCTGGTGGAGTGTACCCACCGACATCTTAACAGGGAGGGTCTGGAAGCGGATAGGTCCCCCTGGGAGAACAGTACCATCAATCGCCAAGACCACCAATGGCGTGGTGAGGGGCAAAAGAGTAAGTCTCATGGACGATGCGATTTCCCAGTCCATGAAATTACCAGCGGCTCCGGAATCCAGATATGCTGAGACCGAATGAGAAGAAGCACCAACATGAAGGAACACAGAAAGCAGAAGACGAGAAGGGGAAGGTGATATTTCTGGGTCCAATACTCCACTTTCCAGATGAAGTGGACCCGGACGTTTTTCTGGACAAAGAGAGCAAGTGTCACGAAAATGACCTTTGCCCCCACAGTAAAGACACAGACCAAGAGTTCTGCGCCTAGCACGTTCCTCGGGGGATAGCCTGGTCCGACCCAGCTGCATGGGTTCCTCAGCTGGTAGGAGATGCTCTACGGGTCGAAGAGAGGGGAGCTCAGGCTGACTAAGAACCAAGGAGTGCTGGCGTTGCTTTTCTAAGGTCCTCTCCTGAAAGCGAATATCGATCTGGTTACACAAGGAGATAACGCCGGCCAGATCAGTGGGGATGGTTCTTCCTGCTAATTCATCCTTCACTCTATCAGACAGGCCATGCAAAAAGGTTGCGACTAAGGCCTCATTGTTCCAGCTCAACTCAGCCGACAGTATGCGGAAATGAAGGGCATACTGTCCCACAGAAGCAGACTCTTGGCGGAGACGTAAAAGGGTGCTGGCCGCTGAAGAGACACGAGCCGGTTCTTCGAAGATATTCCGAAAAAGTTTCAAGAAGCCAGACAGGCTAGAAACCACTGGATCATTCAGTTCCCACAGAGGGGCTGCCCAGGCTAAAGCTTCACCAGAGAGGAGGGAAATGATATAGGCTACCTTAGCCCGATCAGACAGGAAGTTTTGGGGCTGGAGCTCAAAATGAATTGTGCATTGACTAAGGAACCCCCTGCAAGCCTTGGAGTCCCCAGAGAAACGGGACGGAGCTGGCAGTTGTAGTGAGTGTGTGGCTGCGACTGGTGCAATAGGTGCAGCCGCTGGTTGTATTTGAGGTTGCGGATTCAGGGTTCCCAAGGAGGCCTGAAGCTGCTCAAAGCGAGAAGCCAGATCCTGGAGGAATCGCATCACCTGAGTCTGATTCGATTCCTGGGTTTCAAGTCTGCAAACTATGCCCTGCAACGGATCATCCACGGGTAACGGGATGTCAGCCGGGTTCATGGCTGATCAAACTGTCAGGGTCACCTGTGGCCAGGTGACAGATGCACACCGTAGGGGGACAGGAGTGCACCGCGAGGTAGTGAACCCTATGGCTGGCTTCTGTGGATAGGAAACTGGGTGGTTGTGGAAAGCGGGACCAGAAGAGCACAACCGGGATCCCAACGGAAGCGAGAGCCAAGATTCCCCAGGGCGCGGAGTCTAAGACCCAGCTGGTCTTCTCCAGGGCCTCTAGTGGTGAGGATGTTACGCTGCAGGCTGGGACCAGGTCGCGGCCCCTGGAGTTTCCTAGCTCACGCCCCGTAGGATAAGGGGAAGCAGCAGCACACGATAGAGAGAACCGAATAACAAGCCGAAGGTCAGGGCCACAAGCAGACAAGGATAACGAAGAACGAGCCGAAGGTCAAGGGTCACGAGCAGACAGGGATGGTCGGGGACAAGCCAATAACGTAACAGAGAGACAGACGTAGCACACGGCAGGCAGGAACCCAAACACACAATGCCTAACAAACACGTTGATCAGCCAAGCAGGCTTGCAGTGCACAGGTTAATATAGTGTTCAGTGATAGGGCCTGGGGTGGAGTCAGGCTGGGAGGAGATTATAAAGGAAGCCAGGTGAAGGAGGTCTGGTCTCTAGATGAACACATGAGGAGGAAGGTAAGATGGCAGACAAACACTACTGCATATCCATGACAGTTCTATTTGTGGGGAAAAAAATTAATACATTTTAGTTGGGTACAGAGTTGCACAGCAGTGCAGTTGTCAAAGTAATGCAGTGACGTATCACAAAAAATGGCCTGGTCATTAAAGGGGTAAATCTTCCGGAGGTCAGATGGTTAAATACAGGTGTAATGGTGGCAATGCAGAATGAACGATCTGTGGTCAGCAAGTACTAGGGCAGCCGCTCAGCAAAAAACTAAGAAGATCACGACTGTCGCTGTAGTAGCGGCAACTACTACAGTGATTGTCAGCTTTCCCAGTGGTCCCTCAGGTATGAGATATGCATACTTACAGTGCCTTGAAAAAGTTTTCATACCCCTTGAAATTTTCCGCATTTTGTCATGTTACAACCAAAAACGAAAATGTATTTTATTGGGATTTTTTGTAATAGACCAACACAAAGTGGCACATAATTGTGAAGTGGATGGAAAATGATAACTGGGTTTCAACATTTTTTACAAATAAATATGTGAAAAGTGTGGCGTGCAAAAATCTAGTGGAACCAATTGCCTTCAGAAGTCACCTAATTAGTAAATACAGTAGAGTCCACCTGTTTGTAATTTAATCTCTGTATAAATACAGCTGTTCTGTGAAGTCCTCAGAGGTTTGTTGGAGAACCTTATTAAACAAACCGCATTATGAAGGCCAAGGAACACACCAGACAAGTCAGAGATAACGTTGTGGATTAGTTTAAAGCAGGGTTACGTTATAAAAAAAATCCCAATCTCTGAACATCTCACGGAGCACTGTGCAATATATCATCTGAAAATGGAAAGAGTATGGCACAACTGCAAACCTACCAAGACATGGCCGTCGCACTAAACTGACAGGCCGGGGCAAGGAGAGCATTAATCGGAGAAGCAGCCAAGAGGTCCACAGGACAACTATTAGTTGTGCACTCCAAATCTGGCCTTTATGGAAGAGTGGTAAGAAGAAAAACATTGTTAAAAGAAAGCCATAAGAAGTCCCGTTTGCAGATTGTGAGAAGCCATGTGAGGGACACAGCAAACATGTGGAAGAAGGTGCTCTGGTCAGATGAGACCAAAATTTTACTTTTTGGCCTAAAAGCAAAACGCTATGTGTAGCAGAAAACTAACACTGCACATCACCCTGAACACACCATCCACACGTGAAACAGGGTGGTGGCAGCATTATGTTGTGGGGATGCTTTTCTTCAGCAGGGACAGGAAAGCTGGTCATAGGTGATGGGAAGATGGATGGAGCCAAATACAGGGAAATCTTAGAAGAAAACCTGTTAGTCTGCAAAAGACTTGAGACTGAGGTTCACCTTCCAGTAGGACAACGACCCTAAACATACAGCCAGAGCTACAATGGAATGGTTTCGATTAAAGCATATTCATCTGTTAGAATGGCCCAGTCAGAGTCCAGACATAAATCCAATTGAGAATCTGTGGCAAGACTTGAAAATTGCTGTTCAGACGCTCTCCATCCAATCTGACAGAGCTTGAGCTATTTTGCAAGGAATGATCAAAAAAATTTCACTCTCTAGATGTGCAAAGCTGGTAGAGAATCCCCAAAAAGAGTTGCAGCTGTAATTGCAGTGAAAGGTGATTCTACAAAGTATTGCCTCCGGGGGGCTGAATACAAATGTACGTCACACTTTTCACATATTTGTAAAAAAATTGGAAAACCATTTTTCATTTTCCTTTCACTTCACAATTATGTGCCACTTTGTTTTGGTCTATCACAGGTCTCCAAACTTTTTAGCCAAAGGGCCACATTGTAGATTTTGCAAATATTCGTGGGCCAAAAAAACATTTATTTATAAATGAATACAGTTTAATACTCTAATCATAGCCTTTCCGCACATCTGTGCCCCCCCCCCCCTCATACCTCTCACCTAACACACCCCTCCACCATCACACACACACCTTGGGGTTTTCCAGGACAGTTCCACCCAGCCCTACGGCTCCTCCTCCAGATGTCAGTGGAGGAATCTGCAGCACACCAAGGTGGGTTAGCTGTCGCATCCAAATCTCTGGTGGCGGTGGCAGCTGCGGAGAGCCTTCTCCGCCCTGACCTCCTCCTCATCTGACGGCACCCCCCAGCCTGCATATCCGCCTCTTTCCTGCACGCATGGGATCCGCCCACCGTTCTGCCTTATTGGATCCGCTCTGACAGCGGCACACACATCGCCCCGCCTGCCTTCTGCTCTGTCCTGCTGCCTAAAGCGTACGGGGGGAAGGTTAAAAAAAGAAGTCTCTGTATGAGCTGCGGGCCGGGGTTTGGAGACGCTTGGTCTATCACATTAAATCCCAATAAAATACATTTACGTTTTTGCTTGTAACATGACAAAATGTGGACATTTTCAAGGGGTATGAATACTTTTTCAAGGCACTGCACCATGTGCCAAGATGAACCAATGTTAAGTGTACCATTAAGGTCATACCTGGAGTTCCACTTTAAGTTTATTATAAATGTGTCTTTGCTTTCATACAGTGACTGTGTGTGGGGTTTATACAAACTATTTATTCAGCTGGAACCACCCACCAAAGTAAAAGATGTATTTGATCACCCAAAAATGTTCAACTCTAACATGGCGCTCACTCCAGTTCCCCAGAAAATAATGTCCTTAAGCCCTGTACACACGATCGGATTTCCTATGGATTTTAAACCAATGGATTTTTCCACCAAAAAACCGATGAAGCTGACTTCCATCAGTCTTGCCTACACACCATCAGTCAAAAAACCGATCGTCCCAAACGCCGTGACATAAAACACTCCGACGAGCCAAGAAAAATGAAGTTCTATGCTTCTGAGCATGCGTCGACTTGATTCTGAGCATGCGTGGGTTTTTTTATCCGATGGAGTCCCCACAGACGATAGTAATTTGCTATCGTTGTTTTAAATTTATCCGATGGAAAAAAAAAAATGTTCCATTTTTTAACACCGATGAAAAAAAGACCGATGGGGCCCATACACGATCGGTTTGTCTGATGAAAAAAGTCCATCGATCGTGTATACAGGGCTTTACTGCAGAAAACAATACCAATGTGGCATTTAGCACATGGCTTAATATTTTGGAAGAGATATATGTTGAAGTTTCATATGGTGCCTTTCTGCCTTTTGCTTCCCTACAAGATGTCAAGAAGAAGACGTTCTTCAGGGCTGTTTGTTTTCTAAGCATGAGACACTTTATATGTTGCTAGAGTTTAAATCATTTTATAGCCTGGTGAGAGTCGGCCGCTTTGAAGTTGTCGGAATGCTGCACATCGAGCAGGTACAAGCACAAGGAAACTTCCTCGCTCTAGGGGAAAGTAATCTATTTTTCTGTACAGACTTGTAGAACACGTTGGTTAGTTGACTCTGATATTGTTCATTTAGGTATGACAATCCTATTCACAAGTTCTGTATTCTTCTGCTGCACAGAGGCTCCGGCCTGAAATAATGCATTCTTCGCATACAGTTGAATGGACAGCGGCAGGCTTGTGTACAGCTGTGCAGATCACCGTTCTTGAAATGTTCTTGGAGACAAAACAAAAAAATCTCCAGCCTGTGTTGACATAGCAATGAGTGGGAGTTTTTTTTTCTGAAAAGATGAAATATGGATTGCCAAAGACACTCCTTGTTTGTACAGCTCGAGTCTAATAATCCCTGCATCACAGCTGGACTCCTTAGTGGGAATGCACTCCGACTTTAGTAAACTCTTCCTTCCTGTCTGTTTTACAATGTGTTTGTTGGTTCTTTGCAAGTAACCTCTTGCTTGCTGGAAACTCACTCAGTAAAACAGCACTGTATAGATATACAGTCAGGCCCATAAATATTGGGACGTTGACACAATTCTAAACTTTTTGGCTCTATACACCATCACAATGGATTTGAAATGAATAAGATGTGCTTTAACTGCAGACTTTCAGCTTTAATTTGAGGGTATTTACATCCAAATCAGGTGAACGGTGTAGGAATTACAACAGTTTGGATATGTGCCTCCCACTTTTTATGGGACCAAAAGTAATGGGACAGATAACCAAACTTTCACTTTTTAATACTTGGTTGCAAATCCTTACAGCCTGAAGTGTGGAACACATAGACATCACCAGACGCTGGGTTTCATCCCTGGTGATGCTCTGCCAGGCCTCTACTGCAACTGTCTTCAGTTCCTGCTTGTTCTTGGGGCATTTTCCCTTCAGTTTTGTCTTCAGCAAGTGAAATGCATGCTCAATAGGATTCAGGTCAGGTGATTGACTTGGCCATTGCATAACATTCCACTTCTTTCCCTTTAAAAAACTCTTTGGTTGCTTTCGCAGTATGCTTCGGGTCATTGTCCATCTGCACTGTGAAGCGTCGTCCAATGAGTTCTGAAACATTTGGCTGAATATGAGCAGATATTACCCGAAACTAGCTGTACGTCCCCTTTAAATCACGGCATTGGGGGCGCGCGCCCCCACTGCGAGCTCCGTGAGTGTGACCGCGGATCCCGTGAACTCGATGTCCGAGTGCCTGCGATCATTTCACGGAGCTGCAGAACAGGGAGATGCCTATGTAAACAAGGCATTTCCCTGTTCTGCCTAGTGACAGGACAGTGATCTACAGCTCCGTCATCGGGAGCAGTGATAACTGTCATGTCACTTGTAGCCCAGCCCCCCCACAGTTAGGATCACTCCCTAGGACTAACTTAACCCCTTCCTTGCAATCTAGTGGCTAACCCTTTCCCTGCCAGTGTGATTTACACATTAATTGGTGCATTTTTATAGCACTGATCGCTGTATAAATGACAATGGTTACTGTCGCTCTATCTGGGCAGAAATTGCTTTATATGACAGGTTTTATTGCTTGCAGGCCTTTACAGCTATACTGCTGATGTGGGGTCCTCAGTGCTGTAAATTTGTGTGTGTGTGTGTGTGTGTGTGTGTGTGTGTGTGTGTGTGTGTGTGTGAGAGAATGGCGATGCTGCTTGCATTTTGGGGTACTTGTGTTTATGTATAGTCTGCCTATGTGTTCATTTATGCACTGTTGACGATTGCACTTACCGGTACATGTTCTAATGGCAGTCTGTACTGCTTTTACTTTTCTTTTATTGTTTCTTTTAAAAAAACTTGAAAATAAACACCTTTAAAAAAAAAAAAGAGAGACAATGGTCCCAAAATAGCGTCAAAAGTGTCCGATGTGTCCGCCATAATGTCGCAGTCATGATAAAAATGGCAGATCGCTGCCATTACCGATTTAAAAAAAAAAAACTAATAAAAAAAAAATGCCATAAATCTATCCCCTATTTTGTAGACGCTATAACTTTTGCGCAAACCAATCAATATACGCTTATTGCGGTTTTTATTTTATTCTTTTACCAGAAATATGTAGAAAAATACATATCGGCCTAAGCTGAGGAAAAATGTTTTTTTTTTTATATATTTTTGGGGATATTTTTTATAGCAAAAAGTAAAAAATATTGCTTTTTTCCAAAATTGGCACAATTTTTTTGTTTATAGAGCAAAAAATTTAAAACCGCAGAGGTGATCAAATACCACTAAAATAAAGCTCTATTTGTGGGATAAAAAGGGCGTAAATTTTGTTTGGGTGCAACGTCGCATGACTGCGAGATTATCAGTTAAAGCGACGCAGTGCCGAATCGCAAAAAGTGCTCTGGCCAGGAAGGGGGTAAATTCTTCCGGGGCTGAAGTGATTAAAATGGAGAACATATTACACACACAGGTTATGGAGCTATATGAATGCCCCCCCCCACAGTAAGAAACGCACCTAGGGAACACATTTAACCCCTTGATCGCACCCTAGTGTGAACTCCTTCCCTACCAATGACATTTACACAGTAATCCGAGCATTTTTATAGCACTGATCGCTGTATAAATGTCAGTGGTCCCAAAAGTGTCCGATCTGTCCGCCTCAATGTCGCAGTACCGCTAAATCACTGATCACCGCCATTAATGGTAAAAAAAAATGCCATAAATCTATTTCCTATTTTGCAGATGCTATAACTTTTGAACAAACCAATCAATATACGCTTATTGCAATTTTTTTTTTTTTTTTTTACCAAGTATGTAGAATACATATCTGCCTAAACTGATGAAGACTTTTTTTTTTTTTGGGGGATATTTATTTTAGCAAGAAGTATAAAATATTATATATATATATATATATATATATATATATATATATATATATATATATATATATATATCTCTATCTATATCTCATATTTTTTTTTTTATTGTCACTCTTTTTTTGTTTATAGCTCAAAAAAAACAAACGCAGAGGTGATCAAATACCATCAAAAGAAATCTCCAATTGTGGGGGAAAAAAGGTCGTCAATTTTGTTTGGGTACAGCATCAGACGACTGCGCAATTATCGGTTAAAATAACGCAGTGCTGTATCACAAAAAATGGCCTGGTCAATAAGGGGAAAAATCCTTCCGGGGCTGAAGTGGTTAAGGTGCACTAATCCTTTTATCTCCTCAAAATGCAAGTCTGAGCCAGCCGACTCTTTGATAACCATGTGAGGGTGATAACGCATAGAGAGAAATTGCATTGAGCAAATGGCAGCTCCCTCGGTAGCTAGTCTAAAAATCTTTACATTTAATGCAATTTAAAAAAAAGTTAAAATATAAAAAAAGTTCCTTTCACTTTTTGTAATCGACGTAATTGTAGCCGTATTAGTGCAATTGTGACAGTACTGCTTGGACCTTGAAGAAGGGGACATACCCCGAAAGCTTGTCCTGAAAAATTCTATGTTAGTGCAAATAAAAAAAGTATCATGGACAGTACTTAATTTTCTCTGTCACTTTTTGTAATCTAATCAGATAAACTGTGAACCAATATTATAGTAAACGCTTCTAACACAACTTTATAGCAGTCTTGGTTATTGATTAACGGACACTAAACTCATTGGTGTCTTATTATAATCGTGGTGTAATATACTGATGGGTGTAATATTCACTTTTCTCTGTTGGGTGATTGATATATGAAATGTTTTATTGGAGGGAGGGTTTAACTGTTTGAAGTGCTCCAGTAATAGTAATATATCAATAATATAATATGTAAGAGCAAGTATGTAAAAATGTGAAAGTTATATAAAAAAAAAAAAGTTAAGGTTAAAGCTGAATTCCAGGATAAGTAAATATTGTCTAAATACCAGAAGCATGGGTGTTCTCCCTTGAATCTTGGTGTACTTTGTATTTCTTCCAGATCTGTGCAGTAATTCAGTGAGAGGCTTCCTGTAATAAAGACCGCTCACCGCTGTTCTCTCTGCTTGAGCAGGGTGACTGGTCTAGTCTCTCCCTGCCCTGTAGTTTTCTATGGGCAGCCTTTAGTGGGTGGAGCTGCAGGGCCCCTCCCACATCTCCGCTCTCTGCACAGAGACATGTACAGCACGGTGATGATATCACTGCTATATTTTGAGGGTAATATCTGGGGTTTGTAAAGGCATTCGGTGCACACAAAGTGGATTTACATTGTTTGTGGCTATTGAGGAATGTATTTGAATGTAATTTGTGCCCCAAGTCCAGCTTTAACAAAAAGAAGCTCCAAATTGGTTTACTTTTTTTTTTTTTTAAAAGCCTCTTAACTCCGGGGAAACAAGTCATATGTACAAGGCACAAAGGACACTCGCTACTGTGTACTGTAAATTAATAGGAGCAACCTTTTATTGAGCCACTGAGCCAGGATGCTGCTCATTATTCTACTTTTGTTTTCTATACATCTCTGTGTTTTGGTTCTATAATTTAGACCAGTGGTCTCTAAAGTGGTTTCTGTGGGGTATCCTCAAACGGAAGGTGGAGGAGTGCAAGGTCTCTAACATCCAGCAGCTCCATCATGTCGTCATGGAGGAGGGGAAGAGGACTCCAGTGGCAACCTGTGAAGCTCTGGTGAACTCCATGCCCAAGAGGGTTAAGGTGGTGCTGGAAAATAATTGTGGCCACACAAAATATTGACACTTTGGGCCCAATTTGGACATTTTCACTTAGGGGTGTACTCACTTTTGTTGCCAGTGGTTTAGACATTAATGGCTGTGTGTTGAGTTATTTTGAGGGGACAGCAAATTTTACACTGTTATAAAAGCTGAACACTCACTACTTTACATTGTAGCAAAGTGCAATTTCTTCAGTGTTTGTCACATGAAAAGATATAAAATATTTACAAAAATGTGAGGGGTGTACTCACTTTTGTGAGATACTGTATATTTAAAGTGGAACTTCACTCTCTCAATCAACACTGGCTAGTTTTAATCCTTATGCTTCTAACATTAGAAAATGGGTAGGAAAGTATATATCATGTTACAGGCAGTCCCCGTGTTACGAACGGGCTAGGGACTGTAGGTTTGTTAAGTCAAATATGTTCGTAAGTCGGAACAGCATGCGCAGAACTGCAGATTTGACGGAACATCAGAAAACAACGTATGTGCTCGCCGTTGAAAAGTGGCCGTGCATGCGCAGAAGGCAGATGCGTTGTTTTCCAATGTTCCGTCTAATAGGTTCCGTCGAATGTGCCCGCCGTCGAAAAGTGGCCACGCAGCCTCCCGTTTGTAAGTAGGAGTCGTTCGCAAGTCGGATGTTTCGTAACTCTGGGACTTCCTGTATTTATTTATTTTTACTTTTTTTTTGTTTACATTTCTTCAGTTACTTCCTGGTTTCCATGCCTGGGCAAAATATGTCTTGCATCCCAGGAGTCTTCGGGAGGGATGGAGGGGTTCTCTCAGCTAAGCATGCGAGCTAAGGGCAGATGGATGTCGGGAAGTAAATGCTACATGAATCATTTGCCCTTAGTCAACATGGCCAACCCAGAAATGCTAGGGGGTATTTACAGAAGTGATTTCTGTACAAAATAAAGCATGGAGAATGGATTGATGGGTTGACTTTGCTTTAAATATTAAAAATTAATTAAATAGTGTTTTTGGTTTGTGGCGCTCAGATGCAGTGTAACTTCACTTTAAAGCCTTTGCAGTTTTATTTTGAGGAACTTTATTCTGAAACACAACAATTTTTAGATGCAGCTGTACATCTGAGTCTGAGACACTGACTCTCTAAGATGCTCTCTAAGATGCTCTTTTTATACCCAGTTATGTTACTGACCTGTTTGCAAAAAATTGTGCATTTATTACATTTTTTTAGGTAAAAAAAATATTGCATTTATTAATTTTTTTGGAGCCCGTAAAGCATTGCACCAGCGATGCAGGTCTCCTGCAGATCTGTCAGTGTATCTGTGTGCTTGCTATCTTATGATGTGCCCACAAACCACTACTTTCTAGTGAGTGCAACAATTTGCGATTTAAAGTTTGCTGTTAATACTACTACACTCAGATTGGCGCTGCTTTTTTGTCTTATCTGTGTGTTGTGCATTCCGTACGGGCAAGCAGATACAATCGAACAGGAAGAATCAATGAACTACAAGCCGACTGCCGCAAAGGATGTTGGGGCTTGTAGTTTATTTACACACAGCTGTGTGAATGAATGACGTGGCTGATTTCAAAAAGTGCCAGCTAGTACAGGGCACTTCTCCCTGTACTGCTGTCACAGGAAGGGGATTGGACAGCGGCTGCAGCATTGGGAATATGTAAGGTGTTCCCAAAGGTGAACTTCTCAAAATGGTATATATGCAGCCAACCAGCCACTTGATTGGCTTTTGGCAGCAGCGAGAGCCATTGGCCAGTGAGCCAATTAGAAGACGGAGAGGCCCAAGCTGAGCCGTAGCTCTGTGTGTGTGTGATCGGACACTCAAAGCCACGGCTCAGGACCGCGCCTGCTTGGGTGCCCCCAGAGCAAGCTGGGAGGAGCCCGGAGCGCCCGGCGTGGGAATTGCAAAACCACTTTACAGAGTTTAACCTGTTTGTTTAAAAAAAAAACAAGACTTTAATATCGCTTTAAGATAATGGCAGTGGTGGTGTGAATCACATCTGAGCCTGGAGTTAATGTCTCACTTAAAGTGATACTAAAGTCTCGTTTTTTTTTTTTTTTCTTTTAAAATAACAAACATGTTATACTTACCTGCTCTGTAAAATGGTTTTGCACAGAGCAGCCTGGATCCTCCTCTTCTCGGGTCCCCCGCCGGTGCACCTGGCCCCTCCCTTCTGTCGAGTGCCCCCGCAGCAAGCTTGCTGTGGGGGGCAACCGAGCTGCAGCTCCGTGTGTCCATTCAGACACTGAGCTGCTGTTCGGCTCTGTCTCTCTCCCGTCTCTCTCCCGTCTCTCTCCTGTCTCTCTCCCGTCTCTCTCTCTCCCGTCTTTCTCTCGCTCTCCCGTCTCTCTCTCCCGTCTCCCTCTCTCCCGTCTCTCTCTCCCGTCTCCCTCTCTCCCGTCTCTCTCTCCCTCTCTCCCGTCTCTCTCCCTCTCTCCCGTCTCTCTCTCTCTCTCCCGTCTCTCTCTCTCCCGTCTCTCTCTCT